>JAZAYU010000754.1:0-162010 GCA_038501625.1 Corbicula japonica | reverse complement strand
GTACCCACGCCGAGTCATTCTATTTATAGTAACGTAGACGCCACACTGTCTGTATAATACGTATTAGATCTGACAGGTACCTCAGACGTCTCGCAGATATAATCTATTTACATCTCAAGGCGCCATGCCGTCTCTGTAGTCCGTTCACTTATCCGTATTAGATCTTACTCGCATAATCCGAATCCCTAATCTTGAAAATTATGCAGACAAGAGTATTCTGAAAACCTGTCCCAAATAATTTGCAGTTTGACAGCACTCTGGCGAGTAGTGCACACCGGTGTTCTGCAGAGTTTTACCTTCAATTTCAGTTTCAACCAGATATGATCAAACAAACTTTTATCGCTAATGAATGAATGAAGTAGCCTTGTTGATTAATGTTATTGTCATTTTTTTATCATATTAACATGTCTACTGTATAACATACACAACAAAAAACTGAAACATAAGCCAGACACGTTCTTGTATGATTTTATTTGATAAACAAACTCAAAGAAAGTTATACAAAAGAGTGATATATGCATATCAGGAATAGCCACATTCAAAAAACACATCCTCCCCACACACCCATAAAGGAAGAGATGGAGCGGGAGCATGGTTTATAAAATCTCAAATTTCAAAACAGATACCAAACATTGACAAATGGGTTATGACCTGAGAAAAGGTCAGTGGCAAAAATCTGCCTCTGAGAGTTTCAAGGGGGTTCTAGGGCGAACCCACCTCACACTTGCACCGGCATCTACTTATAATTGTTGCAAAGTAATGAAGCTAAAAGCATTTTAAAGAAAACGGGAGGGCACTCAGTGATCTTTCCTCTTGGCTGTGAAATGCTTTTTTGCAATTATAGTGATTTTAAACAGTCTCAGTGATAAAACTTGCAAACAAGCTTTCCTTTAATTATGATACCGATAACCCTTTTATAATTTTTTCTGTCATGCAAAGATAAGTTTCATTGAAATCGCTTTAGAAGAACAATAACGGTTTGATTTTTTAAAAATGTAACAAAAATGTTAAAAATATTTTTATACTGTTAGATCAAGCATCAGGAAACAATTTGCTTTTATTAAAGTTACACTGGCAAAAGTCACAATTGTATAATAATCAAATGTTGCTCTATTGCTTACTCCAACACCATTACTTTCATGTTTTGACTTAACACGCTCACAGAATTGTGTAAATGACAGAGCATACCTCCATTACATGCTATTCTGAAGTTACACTATTGACAAAGTACAATGTATATATGAATTGAATTATAACATACAAATTTTGCACACATCATTTTTAGAACTGGTAAAAAATGACAAGACCAGAGATGTAAATATTTCTATGGAAAATGGTAAACAACTGAATAATATGTTACTTTATTTAATTAATATCAAAACACAAGATGACTTTAAAGAGATGTTTATTTCAACAGCTTTTAAAAGTGTTATTGTTTTCATTTCGATCATCGTCGAGTCATCCATGCAATGAATATTGTATTTATATATACTAACTTAAAACAGAGATTAATTTATCGGTTCTATCGTTCTAGAGCCAATACTGATTTTGCCGTGAAGTAAATCGTGTAAAATAGGAAACACTAATTGTAACTTTTCAGTTTCCATCTATTATATTGAAGGCCGATGTATATCTTAAGGTTTTGTAGCACGATATTGTTCTTAAACAGAAAAAAGATTCCTTTACGTGAAACATCCTAAAGTGAAAAGCAATCTTACTATGTAGTGCAAATGATGGAAGGCTGTTATTTCCTATCTGACGTATTAAAAGTTTATTTAATTTTAAACGTTAATAATTATATTTAGGTAATAATAACATGTTTAAGAGTTAATGAAGGTTTCTGGGTAAATTTGTGAAAGAACCTAGAAGCTGGATTCGCTTTTGAATCCCTGTCATCGTTTTCGTGCTGTTTGATTCCTTGCTCTTGTCTCGATTACACCACTGGGTATTCGTCCTTTTGCTTTGCAATGCTATTAGTTTCTTATGATTTCTATGTTTGTTATTTCACCAAGACAAATTGTACTTGTTTATTCATATGACAACCTGTTTGGGCAAGTGTGAGATTGGTGCACCCAAGAACCCGGTTTAAATTTCCCAGCGGCAAATTGTTTTGCTACTGACCATTCCTCGGGTTCTCATTTGTTGTAAATTGTTTGTAACGTCTGTTTTGAAATTGATAATTTTATAAGCCTCACTTTCTCTTCTTCTCTGCTGGGTAGAAAGACTATGGTTTCTGAATGTGAAAGTTTCTGGTATGAATATTTCTGCAGTTGTGATTTACATTTTTACGTCATCAAGTTGTAATATTCAACTACTTTTTCATGACTTTTTTTAAAGAAGCTATGTTAACTGGCCTTTAAGAAATGCTTTCTAAACTTGGTTTAATATGTTTATCTCGTTAACAATGATTTCTTTAAATTTCCGATGCTGTAAAAAACTATCATCCGTCGGATTGCAGAATTAAAAAAAATGTTTGTTAACAACATTCCAGAAACATCAGTTAGCAATGATGTTAAACAGATATCTCTATGATATCTACGTTTTAACAATGTGTTGGCAACAAATTATATGCGATTCGACGAAAGTTTTCAAAATATTGTTGACATTTAAGTAGTGTGAGAGTGGATTGTATAGTTTGTGTAACAAAAACCGTCCTATATCAAATGGCTTTCATCGTTTGAAGAAAAATGACTGAAAAATGATGAAAATTGTGTTCTAAACGCATTTGTTAAATTGACTAAAAAGTAATATACACACGAAAAATAAGTTAAATTTATTAAATTTTTTTGAAACTCAGTTTAAACCTACCGGGTATAAGCCTTATGGAAATAGCTGGCCTATTCCTGTATTCCGTTGAAATTCTTCTTTTCCTAGCAAATTTTATTCAGATTAAAACGAAATTTGTCAACACGGCGAATAATTCTAGTAATAATATCATTCTGGGAAAAGTATTATGTTTCCTTCAAGTAAACGAATTATTAACACTTTTTGTTTCTCCGCTTAGAGTTTTGTGTCAATTTGTTTATCCGTACTTAATATCATTTAGGCAATGAAACCAAATTGAAAGTTACACTGGCTAAAATACTGAAATCATCCAAAAGTATTCAAACTTAAATAATGTGTTTCCCTTTCTGGAAAATATGGTTAGATATTACCAAAAGTCCATGCTATAGGGTTTAACTGCTCCATCACCACATCCATAATCAATATAGATTTTGGGTGGAACTTTAACTTTGATTTAAAATTGACTATTAAAACTCAAATAAAAGGCATTAGTTGAAGCCGACTCAACATCCTTTAACGTTGATTATGTTTTGGTTTTCAAAGCTTTGTCAGGTTTTTAAAATCTATTAATAAGCTGTAGAACATATTTGGTTAAAGATTTTGCGTTGAAGAATTAGGTATTATAAACATTAATAAAATTACATTCTTATTTTCTATTTCACGATAGTTGTATCTTGTTTTCCTTGTAAAAGAAAAACAAATAAGCATGAAGTTTTATTTTGCCCTCTCTTATTACGTTTGATAAATGTTTTTGTTTTGACCAGTCAACAAGGTATCTTTTTTCTTGAAGTAAATGTTTAACTGTCCATTTCGGAAGCTTTGTATATCGACCGGGCTGATATGTTTCGGAAATCCAATCATCAGCCCACCAATTTTCAAACACTGGCGGATAGTAATATTTAAAAATATCCAAGTGAGTTCTATGGACCATATCATGAGTCAAAATGGAGGTCTTTCCTTCTTTGCAGGTTGGACCGACCACGCCTACATTACGAGGGTCATATTTTTGCAATACATCTACGGCTATTGCTGTCCAGTTGAGAGAATTAAACTCAGTGTCATCGTTGATTCGAACTAAATAATCCATATCGTCTTCGTAAGCTGCTTTGGCTAATTTGTTAACAGCTGCAACAAATGTTGGACACTTGACCTCGACCAGTGCAATGTACAAAGAATTACCTTTTGTTGAATTCCTCAGCTTAGAAAAGTATAGATCATTTGAGTTGAATCCTATATATATTTTGTAAATAAAATCTTTAGTCAACGAGTTCAGAATTGACGGGATGCATTTTTCAAACAAGCTTAGCTGAAACAAATGATGGCATTGCATTTTCCTCGTCGTTGTAGGTATCAACACAGCAATTTTTGTTTTTCCTTCCCGTTGAAGAATAGTATCATTCAATTTATCAGTTGTATTTGTGATCCAAGTACGTTCTACCAGGCGGCTATTAAGTGCCATCAAAGCTCCCGAAAAGTATTTCAACACCTGCTCAGTCTGGCAGTTTTTTTTTGTATCACCAGTTTCATTAACAATCGACTTATTAGTTGTGCAAAAATCTATTAAGGAAGGAGTTATTGTTACTTTACGCGATTCAGGAACAATTTTATCACACGTGTTTGTAAAATCCGATATCGTGTTTGGTGTCGGTTGAAAGCATGCATGTAGTGATATTTTGTCTAAAAATGTAAAGGTCAAAAGTAAGATTGACGAAATAACAAAAATCACAAGAAAAAATAGAATAGTCCATATATTTCTTCGCATCATTTGTTTATTTATGTCAAAATGTTTAATAATAAAAATTTAATTTAGCTTTTCTTTAACAATTAAAATTATCAGATTGTTGTCACTAACTTAACTCATTAGATTTGAAATAGACACAAACTTGAAAACAATAAATCATTGGACAATTTTATTTATGCTATTTACATTAAGTTTTGCAATCGAGCTTCAAACAAATTTAGCGAATAATGTAAAGACGATTTGCTTTTGTACTTTCTTAAATTGGAAACATATTTCATCGTATTGCTGATAAGACATGCATTTTCCATGATTGCGACCGAGTATAATTAACATTTAGAACCAAGATGTGGTTCAAGATTATTCGCACTTTAAACACTCGGCTGGTTCTAAACTGTTTAATCAGTTATTATTTCATCGAGAGACAGACGGAAAGATGCATGGACTAAAATAATCAGTGACTTTGGTTTAAAACCAGAAACTGGCAGGCATTAACCTCACATTTGCCAAACTCAGATCTCATAGAAGTAAACCAATTCTTAACCACATACATGTACCTCCTGCACAATGATGCAGGAAAACGATTTAATCCAAAAATGCAAATCTTAACGTATCATAAAGCTGTGTCCAGCGACAAGGGCAGGTCAATTTTCTGAAATAACGTCATGAGATAGTTTTGCAAGATAATGTTTAACATCAACGGCTTCATAATTTATGTGTATCAAAAATGAAACTCGATAAGTGTTTTGCTATAAAAATGTCGTCTTTTTTGTGTGTAAATTATCGTAAGAATATAGATGAAAAATCTTATCATTTTGTGTAGCAATTCGAACCAATTTGTTATTAGATTATCACATCACTCTTAAGTCACCAATTAACAAAAATACTAATTTAAAGTACATTTCAGGTATTTAATTTCAGTTGTATTGGATATCATCTGTGCAATGTTTCCTGCTTATATTACTACGAGGGCTGTCCGAAAAGTTCGTAGACAAGGCTACAGAATAATTATAAGCAGTCATATCAATAAGCTGTTTTGGTATTTTGCTTAAGTATATATTGGCTACATATTTCTAAATTCATAAACATGATAACAATTATATTCGCAAAACGCCCATCGCCATGGTAACATGACCGACTGTTCACGGAGCACTTTGATTACATGACAGTAGCTACCCAAAATAAAAGTTTATTAAAATTAAAGTTTGTTGCCTAACGCGTTTTACTTACGCGACGTTATTTGATATCATTGCATGAAATTTGATGAAAATTATGACGTCATACGTTAATAAACAAGTTGTAAACGACGCATTGGGGGTGCTTAACATTTGTTTCGAAAAAAAGACGTCAATTTCACGGACGGAGCCATGGAGTGTTATCAAGTTTTGTGTTCATGCTAATATGACACCAACTGAGAAGTGGAAGTTTATTTCAAAAGCAGATACGACCGGTAAATGTTCAAGTAGCACATCAGATTTAGAAGCGGGGATGAAAATGTGTTAAAACCCCCAGTGGCAATTTGTTTTGCCACTGACCGTTCCAAGGCGGTAACCCCTCCGGTTCTCACTTCCGTTATTTGTTTGTGGCGTCCAGTTTGAAACTGATTTTTGTAATACCATGCTCTCTTTTCCTCTCTTCTTTTTGGCTGTGTGGGGAGGCTGTGTATGCTGGATGTGGTCATTCCTAATATGCATATTTCATTTTTTTAGATAAGAAACGAAGCGGACGACCGAAAGTAGCAGAGCCTTATTACGTAGAACGCTTAAGAACAGTTCTTGACGACGATAGACGTCGCACTGTAAAGAAACTTTAGTGACATTCTTGGTTTGAAACTGGCTGTGGTACATGAAATAATGACAAAAGAATTTAACATGTCTAAAGTGTACGCAAGATGGGTACCGCGGCTTTTTAAAACGGTGGAAATGGAAGAGCGAGTAGACGCGTCTTTGGAGTTCTCACGGAAATACGACACAATGGGTGATTCGTTTTTATCAAACATTATTACTACTATATGAACCGGAATCAAAACGGGATTCTATGATATGGAAAACAACAAATTATCCCACACCGGTTAAAGCTAAACAATCGAAATCTGCAAAGAAGACTCCGACGGAATGCTGCTTCAACATGTTGTGCCTAGCGATGAAACAGTTAACGCCGCATATAATCAGAAGGTAATTATTACTTTGAAAAGACAATGTCAAACATTTAATAAATAAGCTTAATTATAAATATATTAAACTTTTTGAAGATGATGTTTATGTCCTGCGTGCGGCATTTAAATGATTTATCAACTTTTTCTGACGGTTCTTTTTCATTCCAGGTTATCCGCCGCAATCTTATTCACGCTATTAGAAAGAAGCGGCCCGAAATGGAAATTGAGAAAATATATTTCCACCAAGACAACGCACCTGCGCAACGGTGCGAGGAGACGCTACTGACTATTGATTTCATTGGCTTCCAGAGACTACGACACGCCCCTTACACTCCCGATTGTGCACCCATGGATTTTGCCGTTTTTCCGAGACAGAAGTCGGAATTGCGTTGGAAAAGATTTGCAGATTTGGAAGAACTTCGCGGGATTTTTAGATCAGCGATATCTGGTTTTGATCGAGAATGGTACAAAGGGTATACCAGCAATGGGTCAGCCGGCATCAGAAATGCTTAAAATGGGCGATATTTTGAGAAGGAGTGATTACATGACGTTCATTTGACGTTGATGACATTTAAAAGTGCTCCGTGATTATGTCTATATGTTGGATGTAGGGACTGTTATTATGTTAATGTTCATCACAGCCTGACAGGTTTTTTTGTAAATTTGTTTGTTTGATATGTATATGTATGTATTTTCTGGCCAAATTTGATTTTATGTATGTGTTGCTTTAGTGTAAAAAATAAAGTAGTATATGAACGGACATCCCTCGTATCTGCTGTTATGTATTTTTGCAGTTAGCGGCTCTAAAATAATGAAAACATTACTAATAGACAAATTCGCTAGCTCCTAATTTTAATGTTTTTGTTGTGACGAGGAATCAGATCAGATATTTTAGATCTGGCGATCATGAGTACGTAAGCTGATATAAGCACCAATGAGATATAGGTAAACATGGTGTTTCGGTAATAACACGAAACGTCATGAACTGTGGAAGCAAAATCACTCTTTTCCATCGTTTTTTACATGTTGTGTCTAAAATCTGTTTATTTCCTGGCTTTTTAATTAATATTTTCGCCTACAATACGCAATTTTAGGTGTCAATGAGTACATTGTATCCAAATGAAGCTTCGATACATTAGCAAATCATATTGTACGATTGAAAGTACTTTATAAATTTAATTTAATTCGAAATGTTACTTTCCAAATGGCGTGATTTTCACTATAAACACTCGTGCCATCATGTTAACTAACATGAAAGAATGAATTATGCATTATCAGGAATTGCCATCCCCACAAAAACACAGACTGCCCACGCAGCGAAAAGGAAGAGAGGAAACTAGAGCATGTGTTTATATGTATGTCAAATTCAAATTAGACACCACAAACAATTAAGGAAAATGAGAACCAATGGGGTAACCGCCTTGGAACGGTGAGTGGCAAAATAACTTGCCACTGGAGGTTTTTTACCAGGTTCTAGTATGCACCAACTTCATTCATGCCCCAACAGGTTCTCATATCAACACACAAGTACAAGTTATCCTGTTGAAATCACCCCAACTCATCTATCAGCATTACAATGGTGCATGCAAAAGTACATAAACATATACAACAAAAGAAGATAATAGCATTCCAAAGCAAAAGGGGCGGGTACTCGATGATCGTTCCGAGACCGGAGCTCTTGGAGTTCAAATCAGCAAGAAGACGATGACAGGGATCTGAGCAAATCATGATTCTTAAATCGTATACTGAAACAGTCTGTAAGCCAATTAGGATCTTTAGATCTAATATTTTCCCTGAACCCCAAAATGGCCTTGTTTTTCTCAGATTGGCCCGGTTAAGCACATGTACGGTTCTCATGTGACTGCAACTGCGTTGGACATATTTGAATACATCGTATCAGAAACAAAATACTTATCTGCAGTTGATTTATTTACGAATTTCTTTGTCACGTCACTCTCTACAGACAGGGTTCTAAGAGTTTATTTTAGGTTAATGTGTAAGTCTTGAAACGGATAAGTAAGATTCTTACAGTTTGTTAACTTACGATTAAATTTACAAGTTAATAAAGATGATACATGTAAATATATAAGAAGTTATTGGCGGTTCGTATTCATCGCGTTCTTATTGCAGATATTGGATAAATAAATATTTTTTCCTGTACTAAATATCCCTCAATATAACTTGAAGATATTGTAAACCTGTTGCTGCTAAATCTTATTTCAGTTAACATGTGAGTCACATGACTGCCAGGTTATTGATAAAGTGCTATACTTCGTGCAAAAAAAAACAAAACGATTCGACAACTACTCAATAAATATAGTCTTTTGTTAATTGCCACCAGAGAGCTGATTGTTATAATTTTATTGAAGTTTGTTTTCACCGCTTGGATTATGGTGTCCAAATTATACATGTAATTTAAGTTCCACTTTAAAACTTAAATACCAAACTACTTTCCTACAATAAAATCAGTGTAAAAAACGTAAACAAATTAACTAGGCTTTTTATGAATTTAAACCGTTTTAACCCGTTGAATGATCTTCAATTATACTGGCGATGGTAGTCAATTAGTACAATAAATAACGTCTTTAGTCACGACATGCACTCTTTGACATCTATGGATATTGCATTTTAAGTTTTTGAAAGGGAACTACTCCTCCGCCTTTGTTCAATTAAAGCACATTTTCTAGGTAAGATAACATCCCTTAGTCCGTTGAGTGAATCCATCAGTTTACTTGCAATTTCACCTTCATCCAAAATGTTGATGTTTTTTTTATTATCTCACCAACATATTTTGGTTAGATAGTTTTGATCAGCATTAATTTGCATATATTTCTTTTGATGATGTTCTCTTCGGCATTGCATATGGAGTCAATGTATTTACCTGTAAAATTCACTTCTCTTTCTCATTTGAGCTGTGGTCTATTTTCAATATAATTATGCAACATATTTTTCAGAACAGTGTCTTCAATTGTATAGTCCATGTTTTAAATTGCCCTATTTTTTATGAAAATTTGTTTTAAAGTTTTAGCATTACCCCACCCATGTCGCATGTTTGTCTGTACTTATGAACCAACACTGCAGGCTTTGGTATTTTGGCGTTTTTATTCGACAAGTCCTCAAACACGAAAAGCAGTAATATTAAACTGTCTCATCAGAAAACTATTATTATTGTTCAAATTACTTTTGTAGTATAACAGGACCTTAAGAAATGGGCTGCACAAATATGTTACATGTTTCATGTTACAAAATCCAAAATATAATCGGACTTACAGATATAAGAATACCATTTAACGAGAATACTATATATAGGGTTGAATCGACCAATTTGTTTTTGCTTTGGACTTCGGACTTGAGAAACTCAAATTGGATTGTCTACAAAATTACATGTTTTGTCATCCAAAATAAAACACATTTTTCGTCCAACTTTATAAAAGGCGGTGAAGGACTTTAATCATCTAAAACCATCTTTTAAATTCTCTATTCCAAAAGAAATTGGTTTCCTGCTTTTTAAGGCCTAAATATTTGGTATCAAAATTTATATTAGATCATAGATACATATTTACTATAGAATACACACGATCTTATCACATGATGATACCAGGTATTTTGACATTAAAAAAGCAGTAAATGCAAATTTACCGCAAACAAAGTGCACATTTTCATTTCCAATATTACACGTGGTGCTTGAATGCATGATTTTAAATTTTTTGTAGAAATTAAGCTTTGGATTTTAAATGTATAAGTAATATAACTACTTTATGTATCCTTATGTAAATGTATTCTAATGTTAACATTATAATGTCATATTATTTATATTGATATAATAATAATATATTTTCTGATGCAAAACACTTATTCTTGTTTAATGTCAAGGGACAGATTATACATAATATAAAGAAAACAAGAGAGAAAAAACAACACATAATAATTATGTTAATACATTTTCAGAAAAAAACTACAAACATGTTCCTGGAATATAGTCAACATTTATTGAAATGAATTCAAGCCACGTGATTATAAAACTTGCTTACATGTTCAACTCAATTCTGTGCTTAAACGTAATATGTATAGAACATCAGACTTCAGACTTCACAATTTAGAAATAACTGTCTCTTCAACAGTTGTTATTGAGATAAACTATGCTATATTTTCAGAAGAAAATGTTTTATTTCATTTCAGAACAAAAAAATGAAGTCATCGAACTGTCATGGTCAATTTAAGTTCGGCATGAACAAGGTTCAATCACATTTACCATAAAACATTTAAGCCTGAATGATGCATTACTCTACTTTGCTGAAGCTGGACTTTGTTTTTTGGTGAGAAAAGAGAGCTTCAAATATAACAAAAATGCGGAACTGTAACGATAAAATGCATCACTTGAAAGCTATAACTTCCCCTTGAAATCTCTAATGATAGTGCCTCTAGCTGGGAGCGAACCCGCACCGTCACGGCGACAGCGCCTAGCCCTGCAATTCCCGCGACGCAACCAACTGAGCTAACCGGGACAACCCCAAAATGGTTGACCGGATAGCCCTGATATACGTAACGATCATTGCATGACATCGGTAACGGGTTATTTTACTGATAACAGTACAGACTATATGTACGGGGAGACTTTTTACTGCCGCCACACTGCACAAATAGCGCTACTGTGAATTTCAAATGATTCTGCCTCTAGCTGGGAGCGAACCCGCACCGTCACGGCGCGACGACGAAATTTATATTATGTTCAAAGTGACGTTAAATGTAAAAACAAACTTTAAATGAGGTCATAAGAACTTTTCCGACTAGGGCTAGGTTCCTCTCCTAGATCTGAGTCAAAAGGTTCTAATTCATGACAACCTCACTAGCTCAGTGTCAAGTTCAGCCATTGGCCTATTTTGAACTCGGACAGATATTGGTCACCACTTTTCCCGTAGTTTTATTTAGATCACCGATTTCTCTTTGGTTTCTTGTAGTTTTATTTTTTGTGGTAGAGGGCATGTTCACGTAATTGTTTCCATATCTTCTTAAGTGACATTTGTTTAAATATTGACATAACATTGTTTGTTCTGTACTTGTTGTACTAGTTTTTTCATTTTCTTTATTTCTTGTTCAAAAAATCTTGCAGTTTGAAAACAAGTTCATTGCAAGGTTTGCATGACTTTATAGAAATTTGTTGTGTAACATAGCTATTTTTTACTTAAGGCTCTTAGCTTGTGTCACTGACTTACGTTATCGTCGTTGATGCGGACTCCAATGCGTTAATATTTGCTGTTAATGATGAGGAGGGCAAACAATGAAATGTAATGGCATAAGTTATTCGACCCACACCGAAGTTTTCACATGAATAAGTATAACGTTTACGAGGAGATAGTTTTGCGCCCAAACTATAATATTTAAGCATATCGGAATATTCTCAACTTCTAGTGATTAAAGCTCAAATACAGTATCTGATAATTCTTTTAAATCACAGTCTACATAAAATGATAATTCTTTTAAATAACAGTCTACATAAAATGATCATTGTTTTTAATTATGTTCATACAGTGAACATTAAGAGAATGTTTTGAATCGTTATGTACATATAAGCATTGTTTAGAAACACAATGTACATATAAACAAAAAATAATTGTTTTATATCACATTGTACCTAATTAAGTTTTTAAATCACAATTTATATAGAATGATCATGGTTAAAAACGTCAGAGTTGATAAAGTGATTGTTGTAAATTACAATGTCATTTAAATCATTATTAAATCATAATGCACATAAAATGATGGTTTTATATAACAATTTATAGGCAATGGTTGTTTAAAACCACACTCTACAAAAAAAAGAATGTTTTAAATCATTGTAAACATAAAAATATGTGATGTAAATAAAAAACTTTAAGAAATAAATATTATCTAATTGATTGTAGGTGAAAAATTCAGTACGGGTGTTGATTTCTTCGCAGATTAAACGATTAAAGAGATTTGCAGCGATTTGCAGCAATGCATAAGCTTGGTTGCTGAAAAAGATTAATGGTCGTTTTCATCATTTAAGCCTTAAATGTCTCCCGTACATTTAGTCAGTACTGTTATCTGTAAATTAACACGTTACCGATGTCATGCAGTGATTGTTACGTATATCAGGGCTATCCGATCAACGTTTTTTGGCGTTGTCCCGGTTAGCTCAGTTGGTTACGTCGCAGGAATTGCATGGCTAGGCGCTGTCGCCGTGACGGTGCGGGTTCGCTTCCAGCTAGAGACACTATCATTTGGAGACAACTATTAGGTTGATAAGCTGCGTAGAACAACGCATATTGTAATACAAATAATGCTGGTTCATTCGCCCCATTAGTCAAGTGAATTTTTGACTCTACGTCGATTAGTTTTGTTGTGGAGAGTACTTTCCGTTGAGATTTGTGACTGAAACTAGGTATTAAAATATAAAAAAGAGATTATAGCGTGAGTCTCAGATATCTCTTGGATAATAATTTAAATCTGAGGTCACCTCGGTAATGTTAGATGCTCTTGTTGCATCACTGAAAAGTCACATAATATTTTCCGCGTTGTTAATTGTATGCGAGTCCAATAAACTAGACAAATAGCTCACTAAGAATGTCTTTGTTAGCGTTGTTTATCTTAACATCATGTTTTAATAGATGGTATTTAAACAGGTCAAGTTAAAAACTAGGTGTAAAATTGCTTGCGGCGCGGAAGTAGAGGATACCCTATAAATAGCATAACAATGATTTATTTGTTAGGACTGTGAAGACGTTGAAAACCGTTAATTTCAGATGATTAGTATGGCAGAGGTTCGTGTTTGTAATCGCAGTTCTCTAGCCGCTCAATCATTCTGCTTAACTGATCTACCCGAAACAGTTCTCATAAGCATTGATACTCTGCTCTTAGACCCAAATACAAACAAGCAGTTCAACAGATTTAAAACAAAATTGCTGTAATTATTTAAACGAAAAACTATTTCAAAGAACGATTGATCAAGCTATTTGAATGTTCCTGGCATAGCGCTCTATAGAACATTATAGGCCGTTTCCATTGCCGTCAGTCAACATTTATAAAAAAGAGATACAGATAAATAAAATCTCTATAAAACACTGGTTATTAGATACAGTTTAACTGAAGTGATTTAAAACTACACCTGTATTTTTTATTTAATATTTTAGTAGTTACGAAACCATTTTCAGCAATTTGAAAGATATTTTGATAAAATAAACTTGCTTTTCTGAATTGCTCGCTTTATTAAGTATGTTCATTCACCAGGATATATTAAACAAGAAATATCTTTAAAAAAAGATAAACGGCGTTGATGGAAAAGAGTTTTATGAATAAGAAAGAAAGAAATATAGAGCGGGGAATCAGACTCAATGTAGTAATTTTATTTCACATGTAATAGCAGTTGACGAACCATCCCCTGTCTTCTTAGTATGGCCTAGGGATTAAGCGACCGAGTCATGGAAACCCCATAACTTCATTGAAAGTGTCTGTCCGAAAAATATGTTGTTGCAACAATTTCGTCTGGTGATAAAACGTCGATTAAGGAAGCAATGTCTTACAATAGGTCTTGATTTACATTTGTTCAGTTTCAGTAAAATACCTCTTGTAGAGTAAGAACTCAAGATGTTCTTGAAATATAATAAATAAAAATAATAACAACTTGTTACAAGAGCGAAATCTACCAACTTTAATGTTAATTTTTTTTTTAAAAAGTGATCCTCCCGAGTATTGAACCCGGGGCCATCCGCTCATGAGGCGAGTACGCTAACCATTACACCAAAGAACAGTTTTGTTTATGGGCTTGAAATTAACAATCGGTATCAATTGAACTACATTTGGAACCAGAAAGAACCTTTCTGTCGTTGTACACTGTGTATTGTACGAAAGTGTTTACCTGACTCCCATGAATATTCCATATAAAATCGTATTTAAGCCACCAACTGACTTAACTGGTTATTTATTCCATAAGTATGTTTTTCTTCGATACAATTATCGCTTTTAAAAACAAAAAAGCCCGAACATGTAAGTGCCAGGTTAATACTAACGCACAATATAAAGATCTTAACGGTAATCGTAAAAAACACCCACTAACAACCAATAGAAATAATCTATTTGATTTTGCCGCTGCATAATTAGTTTTACTTACAACATTTAATTGGTAGAAAAACTAGGTCAAAAGTGAGCTTAGACAGCTAACGCCGAAAAATAATAAAATTTATCAGGGGTATAAAGCAAATAAAAAAGGGTGTTCACTTTAAGTATATTTTTCGGCGTTAGCTGTCTAAGCTCACTTTTGACCTAGTTTTTCGACCAATGAAATGTTGTAAATAATACTCGTATTCTCTTATTATGCAGAGGGAAAATGAAATAAACTATTTCTATTGGTAGCTATTTACACCAGAGAGGCATCTAGCAGGCTGGAGAGGTATCTAGTGGGATTTTATTATTATGCAGCGGAAAAACCAAATAGATTAATTAGATTGGTTGTTAGTGGGTGATGTATTGGAGGAAAAACATATTTACGATTTAAGTAACCAGTTAAGTCAATATTTATGGCTTAAATACAATATTATATGAAATATTTTTGGGTGTCACTTGCATACAGTGTAAAACGAAAGAGAAGTGTAGATATTCCTAGTTCTTACTGGTTCCTTTCTAGTTCCTTTGATACTGATTGTTAATTTCAAGTTCGTAAGACAAGTTCATTTAGTGTAGTGGCTAACACTCTTGCTTCTCAAGCGGAGGCCCGAGTTCAACACTCAGGACGGACACTTTTTTTAAACTTAATATACGTAAAAGTTGGTAGATTTCGCTCTTGTAACAGGCTGTTATTATTTATATTTATTAAATTTCAAGGACATTTATTCATCTTTAATTCTCTTTCTACACGAGGTATTTTATTGAAACTGAATATTTTGCTTCTTTAATCGACTTGTTATCACTGTATGAAATCGTTGCAACAGCTTCAACATTATTTTTTGAAAGACACTTTCAATAAATTTATGAGTTGTCATGATTCGGTCGCTTAATCTCTAAGTCATACTAAGAAGGCAGGGAGGGTTCGTCAACAGCTATAACAAATAAAATAATATAACTAAACTGTGTCTGCTTTGCCTCTCTGTATTTCTTTCTTTCTTATATACATGTATATATAAATCTTATATATGAATGATAAAACAGAAGTGATATAGAAATGACCTACATGAAAACTTCGTCTATGTATAAAGTGTTCATATTCTACATAAAGGGTTCTTTCTATAAAAGTGGTCGATAAAAGCCGGCATATTTAATTGACCATGTGCAGATGGATTTAAAGATCATTTATAGAAATTAAGAACTTTTAATTATTTTAAAAACTTATAATGCAAACTTGCTATGTGAAATCGCCCCAAACAATTTAGGCTTTCGTTCAGTTATTAAGCATTTTTTCGTTTGAAACGTGTTCTTTAGAATTAAAAAAGTGAAATTTGCATATTAGGAATTGCCACATTCAGAAGACACAGCGTCCCCTCAGAGCCAATAAGAAGAGAGAGAGAGAGAGATGAAGAGAGAGAGAGAGAGAGAGAGAGAGAGAGAGAGGGAGAGAGAGAGAGAGAGAGGAGAGGGTCATAAAATGAAACGTTTTAAAAAAGACGCTCCAAACAAAAATAAAAATGAGAACCCAAGGGGTTACCGCCTCGGAACGGTCAGTGTCAAAACAAATTAACCTGGTTCTAGGGCCTCCTTCAATATAAATATATACTATCCCATAATACTTTCAAGTAAATATTATTTAGAATATTTGTATGCAGTAACATTCCTAAAATGTTACAATCACTATTCTGTAACTGGAAACATTCAAAACCACGTTCTTGACTATTTCGTTTTTCGTCTACCAGTTCAGCTAAATTTGTTAGCTTCAGATTTGCTTTTTCAGTCAGAATTCCAAACAAATAAATGTCATCAATCCAGAAAAAAGCTGTTCTCCTCGAAGCCATATACATCTTGCGAATGGATTCGATGGAAGATAAAACAAAGTATCCGCGACACGTATCCATAGGATAATATTTGTATTGTGAAAATTCTGTCATGTTTACTCTATGTTTATCGCCTGGATTTCTATATATACCATTCCTGCCTTTTGGCCGCAGGTCACATGTCATATCAAAATGTCCTAATACATGTTTGTAAACTTTAGCTAATAATAGCGTATTGACAAAGACATCATCGTCCGCTTTTAGAACAGTTTCTGCCTCAGGACAACGCTCATCAACCCATCGAAGCCATAGACGTCCTTTCCGAGTCATGTTAAGATATGAATCATAAAAGTGTCCTTGCACAATATCGTCGTAGATTAGTGATTCTTGTTCCACTCTGTTTTGTACGGCTTTGTTTCTTGTTAATCCAACAAAAAACACAATACGCATATCATTTGAACGTAAAATAGATATATTTGCCCAAGTGTTTCTGATGGCAGACCTTTTATGGAGATATGAGACTGCTGAATGAACCACGATCAGTATCTTTACTCGAGAAAGTTGACTGCAATTCCAATTAGTGTTTATATTATATGGTTCTTCTGGAATGATTGGGACATTTCTTAGGTAATCCTTATTATCGTGTTCAACTTGATTGAAACTGTCATATTGAACAAAAAACAAAGTCACTGAAAGAAACAATAATATGAGAAGCCATGTAAGTACGCGTGGTCGTCTCATTGCGATGTTTTCTCTCTATTACGTTTTCGAAGTCAGATAGTCGTGATGAAATAAGCGTGTTGAAATCATGAATAATAAAACTATTCCTTGTTGTACCTTCGTTTAGATCTTTGCATTCATCTTCGTCTTCTTCTGTTTCTAAAACAAAACATTATGAAATTATTCACTTAAAGACAAATTGCTACTTCAACTGTACGCAATAACGAGGAAACAGACTGGACTATCATAAAAAAATAATTAAGCATGAACATGTTTTTCGACGCAAAACACTTTTCTTACCGCTACTATTTGTTCAAGAGCTCAAGAGACAAGAAATCACTTTGTAAGAAACTTCAGCCTCTTAACACAGTCACTAATAGTAGTTATGTTCATAGTTTAAGTGTTTACATTTTGTGCTTATAAATCTGGGTTTTGAAATATTCTAAGTGGAAAAGTAATGCCAGAATCTCTAAAGATATTGACTCAAAATGGAAAAAAAACAACATACATTTAACTTTTATAGGCAATATTTTCCATCCATGCCTGATTCAGGGCAATTTAGCTGTGATAATAATCGTCGCATGACTATTGTGAAAAGATGTCTGAAAGGTTTTTATTTCTGTCTCTTATTGTGCCACTGACCTGTCTAAGGCGGTAACCCCTCGGGTTTCGTTAACTGTTTGTGGCGTCTATTTTGAAACCAATTATTGTAAAACCTGCTCGCTTCTCCTCTCTACATTTTGTCTGGGTTGAGAAGCTGTGTCTGCTTGATATGGCCATTCCTTATATGCATATTTTACTTTTTAACATCGATACCGAAATCATGAGGAGACATTCTTTTGCTAATAATTTGTTAAATCAAATAAACGAGATTGAAAAGAGATTTTATGTATATTAAATGATTTAATCGATAGACATTGCAGTTTTTTCTTTACTTGTAAAAAGTTCTGAAATTTCAGTTCAAATAATTTTATTAAAAAACAAACAAAACAAAACAACGTTTTAGATTGCTTTGAGAATGTTTAGATAGTATAAATTATCTAATAAAACATAAACGGATGCAAATATATATGCTGGAAACCCGTATTATCGTGCAGTTTAAAATTCAATTGAAAAAATATTTTGTGAATTCAAATGTTACAGCGTTTATAACACAAAAAAGAACTTCAAAACTTATCTTTTAATTTCCAATCCATTTAACATCAGTAAACCACTTACAATTGACCTACTTTCATTTTCAAAACATTACCCATTATTCCGTGCATATAATATTTAGCTACACTGCACATCAAAAGTAAGGCACTGCTCAAACATAAATATCTAAAACATTACACAGAAGGTGTTTCGTGAAATATATGCCATAATAAATATAAAATGTCCCAATTTCATTACAAATTGTTTAGTTTTGTTTACAAACGGGGCAGATATAATGCGAATTCCTTCTTACACATGTTTCTGGTGTACAGAATTTCAAATGTACCCAACCTTGGCATGCAGAACATTGTACCCACTTGACAATAACAAGGTAATGATGACTTTTGTCAGGATGTACTATTGACTGTGCACATTTTCAATACAATAGCTGATGTAACGTTTCTAGGTAATATGGAAATGAGTTTTTATTTATAGTAACACGATGGCCGTCGTCTGGGGCATGTTACGTCATGATGGTGATGGTTTATATTTTTCTGAATTTCTGCATCCTAACTTTTTATCTGCAGTATACATTAACATGTTGCTGTTGCATTTACTTCCCTTGGATACATTTATAGTAACGGAAATATAAAAATAGAAACGGAAACGGAAGGTCAAACTTGGTTTGTTTTGAAAACGAGTGATAATTTCAGGTTTTTTAGTATTTTTTGCGGGAAATAAGGAGCTTAAGCCTGCTTTTTTACGCAGTTTTGTTGTCTTCTTAAGATGGTGGACTGATCTGGAAGAAATATCCGCTCGTGCTAACGGTTGCTTAGGGATTTAAGAAAATCCGAGATGCACGGTAATACGAGGATGCACGATAATACGAGAATTGGCCATACTTTCAGAAGCACTAGATCCCCGAAAGGATACACGAACAAATAAGCTAATTATAAAATATGGGAAATTAAAGTGTTTTGTTCTTACAGTGCTAATTTGTTAAATCTACCCGAACGTTTTCGTCAACATTAAATTGACTTCATCAGGGGTAGCATATATATATTAAATACTTTTACCTGTAATCTCAGTCCCGGAATTACAAAGAAAATGGTGAAGAGAGTTTAAGAACAAGATTGGGAACACATAGAGATCCTAAGTTACGGTGGTTCAGTCTACAATCACCATAGAACTATTGGAAAACATACTTTGTGTGAACAACGTATCTCAAAGAAAATAGTAATTTCTGTTGTAATTTCAATGAAATAAAATCCGAAGTCAAAACTTGGTTTCAATATCCCAGTCATTATATATGCATATTGTACATTCACCCCTATGATATACTTTCTTTTTTATGTGTTGCCTTTGGCGTTCTCAGAGAAATGCATAATTAATATTTTCTGAACTCATGTCAAAATAAAATTCTATTAAGATCCGCTCACTCATTGATATCTCGTTAAACAAATATTTAAGGCAAACCGATTTCATTCGAAGACCACACGCCGATTATCATGAAATAGTATTAATCTGAAAATACCTTATTCAAGATCCCTTGTTTCCTGCATTATGCTAACCTTTGTTTGTGATGTCTTATAGGAAACTGAACAATGTGTGAGTATTAGAGAACAGTTGTCACAGTTATTTTCAAAACAACTTGGCGTTTAAGTGACTAGATTTTTAAAGCATAAATATTACATAACCCGAAGTTGGCTGAACCTCCCGCTAACGTTTAACAGAAACAGTTTCCACAGAGGGTCTACATTCCACATTTTTATTTGCAGACAACACCATTTGATAGGTCTTCGCAAATGAGTTGTTGATGTTGTAGTTCCGCCCGAGCATTTAACCATCATTTAAAACGTAAATTAACAGCTTAATTTTCTAATATAATAATATAGTCTATGTGGATTTGGACTTGATTAGGACGAAATGTTTCCAAAATCGAGTACTTTCCTTTGGATGACCACCTCTAATCATATTGCACACAAGCTATAATTGACCCTCTCCGAGCACTTTACTGATTATGCACAATAACACCAACGCAGCTTTGCCCCAGCCCTTGCGCAAATAAGTATACATACACTTTAATAGTTCGTTAAGTATTCCCAATCGAATAACTGCGTGCAAATGCCGTATGTCATTGAACCTTTAATACTGTCCTATTTGGTTTACAATGTCATGAATACTTGATCCCCATAAAAGAGAAAACTGTGAAATAAGCATAGCAGGAAAATCTCTCAGTAAGAGAGAAAACGATATATAACATGACGATCGATTAGTGAAATTATACACATAAATCAATTATTTATAAATAGAACCTTGATGAAGTTGTTTGCCTTTAATGAGAACACAATATGCAAATTTTAACATAACATTTTTGTCGTGATATTTTTGTACAATAGTCACAAGTTAACCTAAGTTTTGAACGGAAAAACGACTTGCAGCAGACAATTAATTTAAAAAAAAAAATATAAAGGGTTTTGTACAAGAACGTTTTCTGAAGGTAAAACAATAACAATAGAAAAATGTATTTCCTTCTAAAAGAATACTGTTTATGAAATGATAATCTCCACAAGCGAAACAAGATCCCGAGAGTGTTCTGCCTAAGAACGATCTTTAGCAAAACCTGTGGCTACTGGGGCTTTAAATCAGGTTCTATGATACGCCAACCTTCATTTGCCACTACAGGTTTTCAGAAGAACACAGTTTCTCTACAATAAATGACGAACTTGTATGCGTAATTGCTACTTTTATTTCAAATTAAAGAAAATACAACTTACCTTTATAGATATCCAAGTTCCACCATGCGTGTCTTTGTATTAGTTTGAAAAACACTTTATCATAGCTAGTTTCTGTCAAAACTTGCTCTGTGACGTAAACCAAAAATCAATGGAGTATATGAAATTTTTGAGGCAATGATTCATACGACAACTATGAACTCAATTCGCACTTTTCTATGATAAAGTATTTCTTCAGATTGTGTCCATTTTGCATGATAACACATCGTGGCTACAACAAAAAAACATAGGGGTGAAAATTAAAAAAACAAGTAAAGCAGTTTTGTTTATTAATAAAGAGAAAACACAGTCGCATGATTAGGATATGCAGTGCAGTGTCGAATTAAAGTGTATGTCACAAGCAGACAAACGATGTTCTGTCTAGATAAAAAGCTTATGATTTACGTCCTTTGTAGAATATCAAAATTGTTGCGTTCGGAGTTTGTTTAAGTACATGAACGAACAACAGGTAATTAAACAGTTCAGAAGAATGTGTAACAGTTAACACCATTGTGTGTTTGTTTTGTTGTACTCTTTTTGTAATCACTCGGTGCTGACGATGTCAAACCTCAAGCAGATTTGTTACGAAAACAGTTCATATTTCTGTCGTGAGTTTTTGTTTACAAACAACCCTCAACATTGTTACTTGAATATTATAAGAATACTAGAACTGTGCACAAATAGGTAAGAGTATTTGTGTAAAACGTAAGCTTTATATCTATATCAATAGTTAGCAAAGCAAACATGTGACTAATTTGCTGTTGTTTTACCATATGTTGATTAAAATCAGACAGTTTCCTTTAAGACCGTTACATTGTTTATGTTTTAAAAGATACAAGCATCTGTTTTTAAATTTAATTATTGTCCTTAAACTTTCATCTTTGAAATAAGTGTTGAACATATTTTTGGACTAAACATGTTTTTCTTTTTTTTCTGTTTGATTAATGGGTGTACGGTATACGGCTGTCTATTTCGATATCAAATAGCGCTGTAAAAAGTCTCCCCGTACATTCAATGAGTGCTGTTACAACTTCCGCCATTTGAATGTTTTTTTAGCATGATTGTTATGAACTATGTTAAAAGCACTTCTCAAACTACTTTGTTTTAATATGCCGGTCAGTTTTTATATAGGATGGTTTGAATATCGCAGCCAATTTTGATTTGGATTTTGTTCAATAACCCGAAGGATATACTTCCCGATTTTTTTTAAATTGTGCCTAGAGCATTGTCTGTGATACGCACTATTTATATTCTCAAATCCTCTGTCAAAATATATGTTTAAGTGTTTACTCGTTAAAGGCAAACCCTTTTTTTCCCGGGGACTAACTCCGTTGAACATGGAATGTTATAAATCTGAGAATACCGCACTGAAAAATCCAAGTTCACCGCCGTATGACTACCACTGTATGGGACGGTTCGAAATTGTACTGTTTATTGGTGTTAATATTGAGTTGCGCTCAACCCGGGCCTCGGCGGCGTACCTAGTACTATGCATTTCCATTACTGGCAATGTGCAAGATCAATCAAATCGAGCCTGCAATATTTTCATGTGTGTCGTGTTCGGCGGCTTTCAAATGTCTCATACATCCATTTCAACGATGAGAGTAGAGGTATTGAAAATTGGGGGTCGTTGAAAAGAGAACTTCTCAAGTTACCGATTACGACAAATATGATCATTTTAAATATTACATTCGTCGTTCAGCTGCATAGTGATATATCCTTACGCATCTGAACTCCGCCCCGTGATTTATCCTGCGATAAATCACCGGAAGCTATTGATTATTTCTTAACAATCGTTTAGTATTTGTCGTTTCTTAAAACAATGTTAACCGAATTTTATCGACATTTTTTTCGTTTTTTTTTTCTTGAAACATCAAATCATGTCAATGACGGTCATCAATTAAACTATTGTAGAGGTTTCTATTTAGCTGTCTTGTAAAATGATACCAAAATGCCAATTAGCCCTTCATTGAAAAGGAAAACATTGTCAATATCCCTAGTAAAAAAATCTATAACTGACCACAACATACCTTAGTCATATAACAGCTTATCATGCATAGCAGGAAAAGAAACATTGCATATAAATAATTCACAGTGCGCAAAGAAAGAAGTTACATGAACACATAGAAGCTACTTCTGGCGCATTCGATTAAAAATATATCGTTTATGTCTGACACGTCGTTGCCACCGTAACAAAATGTATTGTCGTTCAAAGCAAATATAAATACCCAGTTTATTTTGCATTTGAGATGCAATGAAACAAGTGTTAAATGAACAATAACTGAATTTATTGATATTTATTTTGGATGAAACACTTTTTTTTATTTCAAAATTCATTCATATTATTATTATTTTATTCATTCATTCATTTTTTAATTCGTAACAACATTGATATTTTAGAGCATTTTTACTCTTTAGGGCTTAATTAGAGCTTAACGATGCGGCTATACATGGCCATTTTAGTCAATGTACACACAATGTGATGATTAATTCTAACACGTCAAAATTAACAATAAATCTAAAAGTTGGTTAACGTTTCATTTAAAAAGGACAATTAAGGATTGAATTGCACATGGAAAATAGAAATTTATCCTTCAATTTCGCTCTACTTTTATTAAAAGCATTCATAGCCTAATAAAGAAATGAACACACTGGAATATGAGAACCGTTTAAATTTACTATCGTTATTCTGTGTTAAGTTGTGGTTTGTTATGTCTTTTTTTACTAAATAAATAAGTCCACTTTTCAGATATTAATAATAACATTAATGCAATTACGTTCTAATTTTTATTTACTTCTAAAGAAGTTAAAATATTGAATTTTCGAAAAACGCCAGGTATTTTTTTTATTTTAAAACTTTCCAGTTTTGCAATTGTAAGAAATTAACAGAAAATTAATTCTACAAAACATTAAAACTGAAACATCTTTAAAAATCATTGTGAACTCAAAATCTTTTAAAGTGTTTTATTATTACGCTTGTGTTTTTGTATCGTATTCAACACTTGTTTTAAACATTAATAGATTTAAAAATTTAAAATGACACCATGACGCTGACATCATTTTTAACCTAAAATGTGATTAAACAACGTAGGTACGGAAGCTTAGAGGGGACACTATTTGTCTAAATGTTTTGCATTAAATCGATTTGTTTTTTCTCATTTTGAAAAAAAATATTTTAGGAAATCATAATAATTAATACGAAATGCTGAGAACTATTTAATAATTTCGTATAGTTTGTTTTTGAATTGTCATGAAATATTTGTCAATGCGACTTACGTCATTTCGTATAACGCAATCTATCAGTAAAATCGTCAATAGTGACCAAATTAAAAATGAAATTATTAAGTTAGAACAAGAAACCGAAGAAATATATAATTTTAAAGCTACTGGTGCACAAATTAGATCAAGAATTCAGTTTTTAGAAGAAGGTGAAAAAAATCAAAGTTTTTCTTTATTTAGAAAAGTCAAGGCAAAACCGAAGTCATTAGTTCTTTAACGGTAGATGGAAAACGCTACACTAATATTAATGATATCCTTTCAGAAGAAATTCGCTTTTACAAATAGTTATATTCTTTTAACGACATTATAGCAAATAATAATCAGTTAAACATGGAAGACGCAAATCGTTGTGGAGGTGTTTTAACTTTCAAATTAGAAGAATGTTCTCTAGCTGTTAGAGAGATGAAGAAAAATAAAAGCCCTGGTTAAGATGGTCTAACAGCAGAATTTTATCATATATTTTGGAATAAAATTAGTAAAATTGTACTTAATTCGTTAAATGAAGGATTTCAAAAAGGTGAATTATCATTTACACAAAAACAGAGTGTTCTCTCCTTAATTTTTAAAAAAGGGTAATCCTGAATCGCTCGAAAATTGGAGAACATTATCATTATTTAACATTGATTATAAGATTGCTGCCAAGGTTTGAGCTAAAAGATTGCAAACAGTTCTACCAAAAATAATAAGTATGGACCAACAAGGGTATATAAAAGATCGATTTATAGGATATAATATTAGACTGACTCAAGATATTATAGATTATAAAGATAATTTAAACATAGAAGGTGCCGTGTATTTCTAGATTTAAAAAAAAGCTTTTGATTCCGTTAGCTGGTCATTCATGTTTGCAGTTCTAGAAAAAATTGGTTTTAACGAAAGTTTTATTAATTGGGTAAAAGTCATTTACAAAAATATATCTTCATGCACTATTAATTACGGGTGCAAATCAAACTTTTTTAACATCTCGCGAGGGCTGTCCATTTTCTGCTCTTCTTTTTATCATTGTAGCAGAAATCTTGGCAATAAAAATTCGCACATCACCAAACTGAATGGCATTAGATTACCCTATAATTCCGAAACTGCTCATATCAAAAATTTCTCAATTAGCGGATGACACCACTTTATTCTTGCAAAATTTCTTATGTTCTAGAAATAATAGACGAATTCGGAACTGTTTCAGGTCTTAAATTTAACAGAAATAAAACATAAGGTCTATGGATTGGAAAATCAAAGCAAAACAAACATAACTTTGGTTATATTAAATTTTACAAATAAATACGTAAAAGCTTTAGGAATTTACTTTGGTAACGACAGTAACACATGCCTTGAATTAAATCTTAATGACAGAATTGACTATTGTCAGCGTTGCAAGACAAGTGGAAACTAAAAAAATTAACATTTTACGGTAAAATTCTCGTTATGAAATCAATAGTGCTACCAAAACTTATTTATGTACTTCAAACAATGTCGGTTCCAAGATTTTTTTTTTCAAAAAAAAACAAAAAAACTTTTTGTTCGCATTTCTATGGATGGGGAGCAAAAAGCGAGAAAATTAAAAGAACTGTCTTAATCGGTGCAAATTTGAATGGCGGTTTAAATATGACAGATATTGAAAGTTTTACAAAATCATTGAAAATAAAATGGATTAAAACGCTCGTAGAAAAAACAAATGCCTCTTGGAAACGCATACCTTCTTTCTACTTAAATAAATACGGCAAAGATTGTTAAGTTTTTAACATGAAGGTAGATTCATTGAAATCATTGCCTAAAATAAAGTATACGCTTCCGTTGTTCTATCAAAACATCATTGAATCTTGGATTGAATTACAGCACATAACAAATATTGAAAAAAACCGAACACATTTATGAATATCAGATAACAAATAATCTGGGGAAATCGATTTATTAAATTAAATGGACGTGTCTTAAGGTATCGCAAACATTGCAAATGGCGAACGGAAGAAGAAGTGCAGGCGGTCGATATTAACTGCGACCCGCTCTACTTATCTTCAACTCCCAACTTTTGGGTGCAGTAGACGAAGACCGTCAAGAGTATGGTATGTGTCGACCCTAAAATACTAAAAGAATTTTGCCTCTGCATGAACACAATGTTCTCCTTCTGGGAAACTCCTTGTTGTAAATATAGAGATTCTGTTGTGTAAAACAACCCCCATCTCCGAACGGATCCCATAAGAAGAGCTGTTGCACGAGTTTATTAGGGTCAACCCGCTGGTCCTAGAGATTCACGACAAAGGTGCCTGGTAGGACCCAGCTGATCAGGAGCTCCTGCGGCGAATTCAGCTCCGTTATGCCTAGGTAATATACCACAAAAAAGTGCAATTAATAAGATGATTTATCAGGATGGTAATAAGTTCAGCTTTTTTATCCTGATTGAAACAATATCCAACTAGTTGGGACCTGGCGACGAGTAAGTATAAAAAGCATTTGCAAAACATCTCTCACAGGATTCGAACACACAACCCCTTTATAACCTTAATAAAATCATTACTGTCACCACCATGAAACATAGCGAACAGATCTGTTCAACTGTAACAACATAAGCTACAATTAAAAAAGGGAGACCCCTTTTTCCTAGATCGTTCAAAATATCTATAAATACAAAAGTACATTCACGGATTAATCCTTTAAATCGGACTATAAGCATTGTTATTATAAACAAACTTTTGTCTCCTACAACATCACATGTTCATGATGATTAGAATAATTGAAGTGTTCCGAAGGTTATATCGTAAATAAAATCTGTGTATATATACTTCGATTTTACGCATTGCGCCGTCAATGTACTTTTGTATTTATAGATTTTTGGAATATTACACAAAATAGGGAAGTTAGATATTCCCATCCTAGCTCATAATGTTAAAGTTTTAAAGCCTCATAACAAAAGATTTCATGGGCCTGGCAGTAACACACCTGATTTCTTATAATCAGGCATATGGATTGTGTGTTTGAATACCATGAAATATTTTTTCTGTGTAATATTTTTGGTTTTCAACACATCCAGGTAAACACCGACAAAAATGTCATAAAACTGTTAAATTTCGAATAACCTTTTCTTAAACAGGTTAATAAGGTGTTGTAATCGAAGCTAACTTAAACACTTTTTTTTCGGACAACGCCAAAAATTGAACAAAAAAAGTGAAATATGCATACCACGAAACGCTACACTCACAAAACACAGCCTTCCCACTCAGCAAAATAGAAGACAGGAAAAGAGAGCATGTTATAAGTATTTCAATTCAAACAAGATGCCACATACAATTAACGACATAGAAAACACTTGGGGTTACCGCCTTGAAACGGTTTTAGGGTGCACCATCTCACACTTGCAACAACCAGAGTCACTGGAGTCTAATCAGCAAGAACACGATGACAGGGATAAAAAACAAATCAAGCTTATAGGTTCTTTAAAGAAAATATTTCCCTATAAACCTTCATAAACTCTCAAACCCCTGCCACCGTAGTGCAACCAAGGAGGTAAACATATTGATCAACTGAAGATGGGTAAATCGCCAGGCCTGCAGAGCGCTGTAGAATATCATGTTGGTAACATTTCTTTTTCAAATTACAAATGATTTTACAAATAACCGGGGGAAATTAATATTGCCTTTTTTAAGTTTATAAATTAAATCTAAATAAAAAAACTGGCTGGGAAATACCTTATTGCAACAGTGATTTTAAACTGCATCTGTATTTTTGAATAAAATCTGAGTATCGGCGATAAAACTTGCAAAAGAGTTTCCTTAATTTATGATACCGATAACCTTGTTTTTAAAGTTTTTCTGTTATGCAAAGATTACGATCAATGAAATCATTAACATCATTGCAAGCTCTAGAAAAGCGAATGAGATGTGAGATATAAACTCCGTAAGATGTTGCACGAGGAATATTGCCGTCTTAAAACGGACAAATTACTTTTAAATTATTAAAATTAAAATCGTCTCTTTAAGCATATAAAAAAATTATTATGTTAGTAGTCACGTATCCATTTTTATTAGAAAGATTAAGGTAAAGAAAGTTTGTTTGCTTATCCGAAGTGTTTGCTTTAAAATGGTTTTGAATTTTGTTAAATAAAAGAAAGTTTTTTTTTACTACAACTGTTTACAGAACGCCAGGGTTAACAGGTGTCAGCGCCCCTTCGGTACAGAGGTTTAAAGGGTCAAGGCAAGCTGATCGACGAAAAATATTGTTATTAAATGGAAATAACATAATAAAATTATAAGAGAATTGCAAAAAATAAAGATAAAACAATTCAATAAATAAAATAATATCATATTACCATCAAATTAAAATTATAAACAGCAAATGAAATACAAAAATAAGGTACTGTTATTGGTGTAGAGCTTGTAATGTTTAGCATCATAGACCGAAATCCTTACCCACTAAGCTATTTCGACTTGACTTTCTGCAGCTTTGAACACGTTGAAATGCTTTATCAGTAACTTAATGAACGGTAACTTTATAAATTATCGCACTTTATCTTTTTGGAATTACATGACAGTGGACTTGTCCAATAGGTCATAGCTCACGGGTCAAAATAGAACTATACGTCGTTATAAACCAAGAGATGATGTCGCCCCGCATAAAGCATAATTTATTTTACTTTTAAAAGATATTTTTTGCTACTGCATTTATTTTTTATTGTTACATGTATAACAACATATTACGGTCGCATAAATCAATAATATTGACGTGGCACTTCAACAACTAACAACTATCGTACTTTTATTACGAGCCATTTTATTACAAAATTACTTTTAGGACAGTTGATTTTATATATACCAGTATATGGTAAAAAAATAGCGACTGGTATGTCAGTAACAAAATAATTTCGACAATTATACATGAATACGTTATAATTTATTTGGAGGCTTGTATGAAAAATTTAGCGGTCTCTCAGCTGATTTGGGCCTGTCCGTTCAATGTTCATACAAGTAAAAGCCAAACACAGGAAACAAGTCTCTCCCCACATTTTAATGACATGCCATTTTATTCAAAATAAAACTCCGAAAAAGATAGCGTAAAAGAAAGGTTATCGTCTTGAATCCATCATAGGGTACATATACATAAACCATGTTTATCACTAATTTTAAGGCTTTCAGGACAGAAATGCCATAAAACAAATAAAGAACAACACCGCTGTGAAGTACGCTTCTTTGTTAATAAGATATGCGTGAGGTATGCACTCTTATGAATAAATAGTCGTGCTGTCGCGAAGTAGAGCCAATATAAGCTCAATAAATTCTTTATTTCTGTATTATATTGAGCAAATCGACAAAAATCCGTGGGTTAAAGTATTATCTTAGTTTCCTTCCAATGATTTCAGCGCTTTGATTAACATTTGTCGTACTTGTTTTCATTTGTATATCATTATTAAACATGTGGCACGTGACTAGAAATATTCATCAAAAGCAGATCAGTCTGGTCCTCGTTTCATAGAGTAGAGTTGAGAAAAAACAAAATTAAATCTTATTGAGAGTAAAAACTGGAGCTAAGTAAGTAAGATTAATTAAAAGAAACGATCCAACCCCTAACTTTGTTTCAAAACTTGTCTTCCATAAACACCACTTTTTACGTTATGAAGTCACTTTATATGAATATTTCACCGTTTAGAAGACACATCTTAACATTTTTGTAGGCGCAATAAAATACTTAAAACAGATTGACTTCTTCACAATTAAACTAAAGCATTAGTTGTTTTTTCATAGCTTCCATAAAACAGGACTTTTGTATGACAATATTGAACCACATTGAAACGGCAAGATAGAACTAAAGATTTAAACAAATGGTCAATGCAAATAGTCGATTGAATATGTAATTTGAGAAGCACTCAGTGACGGGGATATTTTTAGAAAAAAAACTATTATGGTAGGTAATACCATGACTGACACAAATTTAAAGTTTTTGCGATCATGTTCTAAAATGAACATAAACCTTTCCAAACCGAGATATTAGATATCGGTCTCTTTAAATGGAAACACACATGAAAGTGCCATGTATTGCTTTACCATATATTAATATTCCTCTCTGGCTTATTGTGTTAAGATATTTAGGCATTCGGACGAAAAACGGATTTTTGTTTTCTTTAAACCCTTTAAAGCCACAATAAACTTGCCAATACGTTTTTTTTTTCATTGTGAAAATTAATTAACCACGTTGACCCTTTTCAAAAGAAAGTATAAATGACCAACTATTTATGTCCTCAAATAATCCCCAATCATTGAGACCCGGTCCGAATAGTATTTTTGTAGCCCACAAAATTACTAACTAATGTTTACAATCACTCGGCGAAAAGTTATCGGTTTTTTCCGTAAGTGGGCCGTAAGAACGAAGTGACGTCATTCTGTATAATAAGCGACCTTCGTCTGCCGAGAGTTGCCGAAAATCAGCTCGGAAAGATTCGCTGTTTGTTTTGTAAACAAAATAAACGATCCGAAAAACGCCCAAAACATGCTGTAAATCAATAAGATAATACCCCTTTCTTATTGTAAGGTTTATTTTTTGTGTTATTATTCATACAGGTGAAATCCTAAATGTTTTGGTTAATAAAAAATATGCTGTTTGGCAAGTTTATTGTGGCTTTAACACATCAATACTAACTCCCTAATATGGCAAAAGCCTGAACAAATAGGTCTTCTTTCTCGCCAGCGGCCCGGGAAAGACCAGCAGCGATTCTTTTTCGGCTTACTGCAATACCGGGACTGCTGTTTCATGGTTTAATGATGGTGAATATTTCGTTTTAATATACTTGCGGTACGGCTCCAAGCACCTGGATTCCAGCCACTTTGCTGGAAAGTGGAATCACAAAGCATATGTTGAGCTTGGTAAGCATATCAGAGTAAACAGCAGAAATGACAATACCTCATACGTTATATGTATAGACTATGCGCTTTTTTCAATATAGATAGCATATAAAGGCTGTGGTTGGGCTCGCACAATTAGGTTCCAACCAGCTTGTAGACCAGATATTTGCTGCAGGAGTTCGAGGCAAACGCTGTCAAGCATAAATTTTGAAGATAAAACAGTCGGAATAAATCTGCAAGTTTAACAGTTTCAGGATAAACATTTAGTTATTTACTTAACCACTCGTCGTCTGTGGCCGAGTGGTTAAGGTTTCCGACTGAGAATCCTTTTTCAGTGAGTTCGAGACCTACCAGTGTCAAGATCTTTCATGTGAGGAAGCTTGCCAGCTAGCTTGCGGAACGTCGGTGGTTCTACACAGGTGCCCGCTCGGGCATGAAAATTGCCCGGAGGGGCACCTGGGGTTTTGCTCCACAATGTAAAACTGGTATTCCAAACGGGACTTAGAAGCTATCAGCTTAGCATCTGCTGATGTTCTGGTCTCTGATCCAGGCCTGTCCAATCTCCGGATTTTATCCGAAATCTCAGGATTTTAAGTTACTTCTCCGGATCTCCGGATTTATAGTCAAAATCTCCGGATTTCTATGAAATTGCAAGAAATATAGATTAATTAGACCTAATTTAAAAGTTGTGCAATTAACATAATAGTTATTCTACTGCAGTCGCACATTTCCTGTTTATAACGAGATAACGAGGACGTGGTCAGTGACATGCTGCCTCAGTTCCTCTGGCACAATTATACGCTTGTCATAAATTAAACAAGGGACTCGATGTTACACCTGCCTTTATCTACTGTCATTGCATTTTCATTCTAATATTGTCAAAAAAAGGTCTTATTAACAGGTTTAACAGAAAGTTAAAAAAAAATAATGATAAAAATAGTCATTTTAAAACAAGTTATTAGACCATTTCTAACAAAATCGACAAACTTCATTTATCATCAACATCATCATCATCATTTTCATAATCTTGTTAATTGGCAAATTTGAAGCGACAATTAAAAAGTCTCGCATTGACTTATTTGTCTGTACAATTAGATACTCGACAAATTAAGAGCGTCAGGTAAATAATACAAATACTGAATAACGTGTTTTCTAATTGAAGAATGGAGAAGGTTGTAGGGTATGGCTAGTAAAGTGCCATCGGGCACAGTTTTTTCATGACTTTATACAATTAAACGATATCGATATACTTTTGTCCTTATTATGAAAAAACAACAACAACAAAAAAGAATGGATGATAGGGTTGGTTAAATGCCGGTGGGCTAAAGACTAAATGTTGAGTTTAAGTTCATTTGTAATTTACTGTCAATTTCTATTACAAATGCGTGCAACTTGAACACTTTCATTGGAGTATTCCCCCTGTTTTGGAATTTTCCATGTTGAACCGGAATTTTCCATGTTGGTTTTAACAACAAGGGAAATGCCGAAATGAAAGTCTTCATTTGTCCAATTTTTATTTGTAAATATTCCCCATTATAAATACCCCTTACAAACCAAATAAATAATGGGGACACTTACCTTAAATATTATAAAATAAATATTTTTTGTTTGGAAGACAGAGAAAAAAGCTAATAAATACAATAATTTTAGATTTTCAGATTCAGATGTGTCTATTTTATTTCAATTGGGTTTATTGTTTGAGTTGATCACAGCTTGGATGGCTTTAGAATTCAATGTCAAAGTTAGCAACCCTTCGGGCCTTTTTTCATTAAACTGCACTGTCATATTGTTCAAGCAAAATCGGTTAACTTAGAGGCCCATCCAAATGCATTATATAAACCTGTGAGTACATATCTCAATTGATTTGAGTAATAATTTTCAGAAATCAGGCAATATCGAGACATTTCCATATCGAACATGTTCGGGACATACATGAACAGAGGGTCCGGAAACACATACCACCACAATGATGTCTCCAGTCTATGACAACAGCACTTTAGGAAGAGCGGAGAAAAATCCGGCAACATCAATATGCATGATTATTCCGCAAAATGCGACGTCGGTGTGAGGCCGTTTCTGGGAACGTACACGACATAAAAGGGATTTTCAGACATTAATATATCCTTTCGAGACAGGTATTCACCTTACTTTTCCATGTTGATTCTTTGTTACAGTAACAGGTAGATCAGATTCTGCAGCATCTTTAAAATTTTTTGCAAGTCAAATATTTCTGACTTCACCTACGAAAAGTCACGTAAAATACATGTTTCTTATCAGACCCATCAACTTCCCCTAGTTCAGTAATCTGCTTTACCAAATGACCATAATGTGTGCGAACGTTTAAATCCTAAAATAAGTTCTTATTTTTTCGATATTGTCCACTCGTTTCCCAAGCTTTGTTAATCAGTGGTGAACGGCTATTAAAATAACAATAATATTAAACAGAGTTGAATTAAAATTAAAGGCATATGAATTTCCATAAGAAAGTATTCAGATCCCAAATGCAATGCATTTCCATCTATAATCTCTATATGCACAAATATAAGGTACAGACAATGCAAATAAATCGTACCCCATCAACTAACCCGTTATAATAATAAATTTAAAAGAAAACTTTAAAATCCACTTAACCCAATACATATGAAAATATTGAAGACTCGGTTTAATTGAGCCTGTTGTTGGCAAGTAATGCATATTACTACTGCCAACGCCGACTAGCCCGGGGTTTAGCACAACGGAATAGAAATTTATAAGTATAATTGCGATCCATCTCAAATTATACGGAATCGACCCTACGATTTCGACCCGCGTGTCGACTCCGATTCAATATTGCGCATGAGCAAAAAGGAGTATCTTGAAACTTTGAAACCGTGTCGCAAAATAAGGCTTCTGATTGGACAATATATCTTTCATCCGGGTGCAATAGTCCAGATGGCTCACTTCCGGTTACTCGATTCACATTTTCAGAAGTTCTTCTTCCATATGATAGATAACAATTAAGATTTAACTCGCCAAAAAATTAAGGTAAATAAGTTTCTACATTGATTCAAACCTAATATTTGCACAGAGTTAGGGTCTAACAGTAGACTCCATCGTAGCGATGCGTATTACGGTAGTTGTTAGGTATTGTGTTACTTAAAATACAGAGTAAGAAAGTGACATTTACACCGGTTTCCCCAGCATGATCAACATGGACAATTTACTTTTTTTATTTTTTACTGCAATTATCAACACGAACATTAAGTTTGACATTGCAATTTAGATAATAATATCGATTGCTTTTGTTTTAATTTGGTGTAAGAAAGCGATAAGCCTTAGCTATTGCGTTGAATTAACTCTGGATACTGTAGACTGGACAGAACTGGTCAACTGAAATCTGACCAGCTTATGGCATTGAAGATGTGTATACTTGATCAGGACTTGAAACCAAGATTTTCAGATAAAACATACAGCTACTCTGCTAATATAAGTTGAAATTTGAGGCATGGCAAAGCTGTGTTTACCAAATGCTATCTGAATAATGCTTCATTTGCAACAAATAAAAAATGAGGTATAGTGTAGAATGATTTAAATAGGAAGCACGTCGAAGCCATGGTTACCACTAAACATTTATAACAGATTTTAGGAATAATTGCTCTGTCAAACAAGTTTAAAAATAAATACACACAGCTGCAGAATAGTAGATAGACCGCCAGTAACGGCGAAAAAAAAGTGAAGCATTAGTTATTTGTTGTCGTGAAAAGGCATAACAAAGAAAAGATCTTGATATTGTAACAGTTTTTATTGCAAGCTGAGGCAGCAATTGCAGATAAATTTCAACAATAACTTGCAACACGAACCATTTGGCAACTGTAACAATTTTAAAGCGGGCACGGCGGAGCCGTGTTTTCCAAGGAGAGAGATTCATGTTTAGACAGAATTACAGATAAATTTCAACAATTACTTCAGGGCTGGACAAACCCACTAGCCCGACGCCCTGGACAAGCTGAAAATTGTATCGGACAATCTCAAAATATCTGCTTGCTTGTCCGTGGGCTAGCTCATTTTTAGTGCAGACTAGTTTACACGTTAATTTAATATACGCCATTCTCTTTTAGCATCATTAGGTACTTTTAAATATGTTCTTGACCATTACATCCATAGGAAGTGTTTTTTTGTATGAGTTACATGTAAGTGAGATTAATGAAGACAACATTGTTATTTTTACACATGCTCTTGAGTATTGCATTCCGAGAACACAATTTTTTATGAATTATGTGTCAATAATGTTGACAAAACTGTTAACTTTGCATATGTTTTTGGATGCATTTTTGTATGAGTAATGTGTAAGTAATGTTGACAAAATTGTTATTTTTGCATATGTCATTGAGCATTGCATACCTAGGACACATTAATTGTTTAAGTTGTACGATGTTCTGTTGACAAACATTTTCCATATTTTACTAATGGTTATTTTTACGTACCATCTATTAAAAGCCAGAAGGGGTCATCAGCAACAGAAAAAAAGCTGATGGCCTCTTTTGGCTTTCAGTAGACGGATTATGTTTTTGGACACATTTTTTGTAGTTATGTGTCACCATTGTTGACAAAATTATGCCTCTAAGGCCTCGGATGCAGTACAATATGAATCACTATCAGAACTCTTGACTTCATATGTATGCATTTTATTGCATGTGTGACTAGTGTAGATCTCGATTATTTCGCACATTTGTGATGTCTGATCGTCCTTAGGACCTTCACTGTTCTCATTTTGGTTAGAAATAATACATATATTAGAATGCGAACAGTGTAGATTCTGATAAGACGGGACAACTGTGCCCGCTGATCAAATTCTACACTGTTTAATTTTCAATAAAGTTGTATAAATCTATCAAGTAAAGTGTTAATACCATTATAGCTTTAATGAGATATAAAAGATATCAAACTGTTTGTTTAATGATTTATTAGGTTATTTCTGACCAGAAAGCAAGCAGTGTAGATCCTGATTACATGGCATGTGTGTTCTGCCTGACCAGGATCTGCAATAAAATGTTGCATATATAGAGAGAGAAAAGGGTTAATACAAACATGGTTTATTTGAATTTACAAAGGTATATTTTCGAATGAATAGAATAGGATTATTGACTGGTTATTCAAATGTGACTGATTTTACAGTTGTTCAAGGTGACTTCGATTTTTAAAAATGTATTTGTGAAATAAATCTTTGTGCAATACCAAGAATTATTAGAATTTCTTTTATAGTTGCAATTATCACCACTTACTGCTGAGACCGCCTTTGGGACTGGGAAACAGTGGTTATTACAGTCGAGTGGTCTTATATTTTGGGGAGGTATATCAAAAGTATAAAATAGGATAGTGGTTAGGTTTTCTTACTAGAACCTGGTTTAAACCCCCAGTGGCAATTTGTTTTGCCACTGACCGTTCCAAGGCGGTATCCCCAAAGGTTCTCTTGTTTATTAATTGTTTGTGGCGTCCTATTTGAATTGACATACATATATAAAACATGCGCTCTCTCTATCTTCCTCTCTTCTTTTTCGCTGCGTGGGGAGGCTGTGTTTTTTGAGTGTGGCGATTCCTGATATGCATATGTTGCTTTTTTACTATGAAGGTGGTCTTAATAGCAGTGTTGTCTAAATGAGGGGGTTTACCATATATATATATTTATCACATACCTTCCGGTGTGGGAGTGTAATAACACCCGTTATATATTTTTGATATATAACTAGTTATAGATATATCTTAGCCGAATCACTATTCATCCGCGTTATATGCGATCAAAACTAATTTATGAAAATGACTTACTTTTGCCATCTGACTACTTCATGCTAGCAAGCAGCTTCTATGAGGAACTTAAGCATCCCTTTTATTGATAATATCCACAGAAAATATAACTTTCTGACATCTTGATTACTCTGTAAGATAGCAATATGCCGAAAGTCTATGATGAAATTCAACAACAGCAACAAAGCCATTTTCATTTCGTTTAAACCGAAAACAAAATGACCCAGACGCTGAAATCGTTTTCAGAACATCGTCGGTGTGATCTTAAAACATCCCGGAAACAATATTAAAACACTAGAAACACATTTTCAATCCAAATTTCCAGTTTATATCCTGCAATATTTCAATGTTGTCATATGCCGCTATGAAAGTTTACACAAATGACGTCATACACTAGATCGATTTATTTAATTAAACACAACTTCAGAAGCCTACAACTGGTAAGATTCTTTTATCTAGACTCTAGCGCAGTTAATTGTATTTATTTATTTTTAACTTATTTTGGCAAATGGGAAAACGGTATGATAAATTCTTTTGGGACTAGCTTATGTATCACCCGATACGACCGAATTACACACGTTTTGAGTTCGCTCTACTAGGCGATAAAAAGGGATACTTCATGGATTTTGCTTGTTTTTTTTAGGGTATGTGATAAATAGAATACATCATTCGTGATCATTTTATACTGAAATTATTAAACTCGTCATCTAAATCGATATAAAACTAGGCAAAAGCCTCGTTTTATATCGATTTAGACGACTCATTTAATAATTTCAGTATAAAATGATCACTCATGTTGTATCCTCTCTATATATACTCCTTGTTAATAGAAAGTTAACACTTACAATTACTTTGATAATAACTAACGGCTGTAATAATTGATTAAATTTGAATGGCTTTATAGGAATTTCAAGTTTTACTTATGATGAAATTTGAAACAATTACTATGTTGCCATCATTCTGTCAATTTCAAGTTACCTGGTTTCCATTTTGTTTATTTTTTTCCATTTTCAAAGGTTGAGAAAATAAACGCCAGAGTTTGTCTCAAAAGAAAACATTAGAAACTTTCAATTGTTTAGTAAATTCAGCAGAAAAAACCTGATGCCAGTGAGTTACCAAAAATTGCAAGAATGTACTAGTGCTATTTCGCGATACTGAATAGTTTCAATACATCAATGCAAATGGTAAAAGTGGTAACTTAATAAAGTATACATAATAATATATGAATACAGAATTTTATATCTTATGCTTCTAAAGTATCAATTATGTTCACCATATCTATAAACTGTAATATAAAATAAGACATTACAACAGAATGAATATGGTTTTAGTTATATTCATTTGCTAAAATGCTGACATTAAAAATGTTAAGAAGATACCAACAGAATGTTAATGAGCAGCCATTATTCACCGTAGTTTTAGTTTTCGGTTGTCGATTCCGAGAGAGGCAGTGCCTTAGTTCATATTAATATGCTTATGATGGTAAACATGGAACCATTAATACGACTTTTTAGATTAATACCATTCCATGTTGAGTGGTGTAATGTCAAGATAAAAGAATGGGTTTGCATCAGACGAGAAAACAATGGACAGAACTTAACAGAATAGGATTTTAAAGTGGGATCTGGGAATAGTTATCCTGAATATCACACACAAAACCAAATCCATAACATTTAAGCAGGAAGTTTCTTCTTGGGGAGTTTGAGCATAATCAAAATCTATATTGTCTATCGTTCTTCGTTTATTGAGACCAGCAAACAATAGACTATTTTGACAAAACAGTGCAAAGTCTGAATATTCCTATTAAAAGAATTTCTCACGTAAAATAAGAAAAACAAATTATCACGGATACAAAATTGCTTTTAGTCAAAATATAGAAAATGAAAAAAAGGTGTATGATGATATAAGAATAGATTAGTTCAAAACAAGTTTTAGTATATCAAATTGTCACGAATGCTCTAGCAAGTACATTTTTTATAGATAGATCTAAATTAACCATGTCACACTGTGACAATAACCTTACAAGTTACGGTTTAATCGATAGCATTCGAACTTTTATTTTTCAAAGCCTTTTTGTAATGTGGAGCAATTAGGCAACATGAAATATAGTTGTTAACGTTTTAGTAAAAAAAATGTGGATTTTACAAGTTAAGTACTTTAAAATTGAAAAAAATAGATAGTTGGCTTTTAAAATTATATTGAACGAAAACGAATCTTCTTAAACAATTTTAGTAAACGTTAACCACCAAAGTTGTGGAATCTAACGTGTAATAAAGTTATAATATTGAAGAGATTACATTTATGTGATATTATTTTTATGCTTGGATGCTTGTCTTTACTTTTACATTTTCTTACTTTCACATTGTCTTTTTGGATCATAAGAAATGTTTGAAAACAAAATAAATAGATTAAAGAAAATTAAAACTAAATGATATGTATGTGGATATTACATAAACACTTTTCATTTCTTTTAGGTATTTCGAGGCGGCTGGTACACAAAATGACACGAAGACGAATGTTTAATTTTAGAGGATCACTTTGGTTCAGATTACGCATTCCTTTAGTACTCATACTGCTAATTATATTAATTGCATTAACAGCAATAATACAAAAGGATAAAGTTCAAATTGATTTGGAATATTATTTAAATACATCACAAGCTTCTTATCAAAGCATTAAGAAAGACAACAAGTGCAAACAATTTCTTGAGACACATCAAAACGTTATTAGAGCATCAAATTCTATCGAAATGTTTTTGAAAGAATGCGGCGGTAAGTACAGATTTCTTTAATTTGATTTCGAGACACCAGAATTCAGAATATGGGTTCGGTTTGAGTCCCCTTTTTAATGTCAATTGTCTGTGATATAATATTAAATGATGTTCTTTTTAATATTGTTTAAAATATTCTAAAGTGTTCTCATATTGAATGTTAACAACCTCATTCGTTGTTGTCCGTTTATTATTACGAGTGTATGGAAGTGGGATTTCTCAATATTGGAATATGGCTTTTGATTACATGTAGATCAATACTTAATGGAAGACAATGCTTCTTTAATCGACGTATGACCACATGACGAAACTTTGCAACAGCTTCAACTTCTTGGACAGACACTCTCTATGAATTATGATGTTTCCAGGACACGGTCGCTAAATCTCTTAGCCATACTAAGAAGGCGGGGATATGTTCGTCAACAGCTATAGGAAGAAAAATAAAATTACTAAACGGTGTCGGCTTCGCCGCTCTATATTTCTTTCTTCCTGATATATAAAATATTTCTATGAAAATCGTTTATCTTTTTAAAATATATGTCTTATTTATTTTATAAGCACTGTTGAAGAATTTATGTTTGTGCAACAAAACGGCTCCCGTACTCTATAAAAATACTGTTATTATTTCATTCCACGGGAACTGCATTTAACAGTCATTTTTTTTACACACCTTTCGGCAAACCCTAGAACTTTTTACCAGCACATTGAAGGTTTTTTGTTAAACGACATCATGTAAGTTTTAATTTAGTAAGCCTTGTGTTTTATCAGAAGCTGAAAAATGCATATCAGGAATCGCAACATTCAGAAAAAAACAGCCCCCACACAGTCAAGAAGAAGAGCAGGAGAGAGCATGGTTAATAAAATGATCAGTTTATTCTCAGGCTCGAGAACTGCTTATTTTTAATGTCTGTGAATCGGCACGTGAATACACGTCTCTGTGCTATTTCAATATATTCTTAAAGCGCTTAAATCATCACGTAAGAATTTACTTCACTTGTAGAAAGGCTTACGAATGAGTTTAGGTTGAGCCGAAAAGATAATAATACTTTTTTATTTTTGTACCAAATTGTACATGTAGCCTATTAAATAGGACAGGCTAACGAATTTTGATACATGTTGTATAAGTGTGAAAAACGTGAGTTATTCCCCTTGCTCTATTAAACATAATGGTAAACAATGTTCCATTTTCTTGCTGGAAAGTTATTTGGCTGGTGTTCTTTAATTTTAACACCAATAACCATCCTGGTCAGTTCATTAAACTATAATCCCCTCATATTACATGCGAGCAAGTCATATTATATACGATGTCTGATCACGCGACGTACGTGAATCACGGAATCGCCAGTGGCGGGCAGCGCGTGCAATAGTTGCACTCTTTCTTATAAATGATTATCGTATTTATTTAGTATTAGCAAAATTTTGTCTGAATGTTTATGGCCATAATATATTTAATTACCAGTCAGATTCTTCCAGCATGTATAGAGTTATGGCTGTTTAAATTACGTGCCAAGTGTCATGTGACTAGGCGCTAACGCTATACAGGTTCTATTCCAAGTCTAGACAGAGATTTTTCACTTACTTGACAGAAAAATCTCTATTTTTAGCCGTGTGAGATTTCCTTTTCTTGCATACCAGATCAGGTCATCTGGTGTTTTCACCCGTGTAGGAAATTTCGATCCTACACCCCCCCCCCCATGTAGAATGAGTCACGTGAGTGACGTCACGTCTTCAAGTATCTGACGAAATATATTAAAGTTAGTGACGTCATTTATAAAAAAGGTTTGCGTTAACGTCAATATTTCCGCATAATGAAAATAAATAAGTTTGTATACTTACACAGAAATGTTATAAATAATAAAAGGTATGCAAGAAAAAGTATCTTGCATGAGACATTCGGTAAAGATGGAAAAATCTGTCACCTCGGGTGAACTGTTTTGGCGAGAATTCGGCAGAGCCTCGTTCCCGCAAAACAGTTAACCCTCGGTGACAGATTTTTCCATCTTCACCTCACACTCATGCATGATACTTATAATCTCGCATGGCCTTATCTAACACTCCGCGTGCTCGCGTACTTTCGTATTATTGCGCACCGTATTAATTTAGCACTTTCATTATTGATTGAGTCTACGTCATGATGCTTATTACTACGTCATTTAAGTTTATTATGTGACGTTATTAAACGAATGTTTACTTTTTCAAACAGTGCAAGCTGTTGATTTTGTTTTATCAGGATTTATTTCAAAAATCATTTGGAAAGGATACACTCGGAGGTTGCTAAGTTCTCAACGCTGGAACTTGGAAGTGTTTATCGTGGTATGAGTCTGAAAATGCTACTTCTTTTAGAGTGTTTCATTCTTATACCGCTGTTGCGAGCTTCGTTAATCATCAGGATCTATGAAAAAAGTGAATGGAAAATAAAATAGGAAATATACTGCTGTTATTTCAACTGGTATGTACAATTCAATTTTTTTGAATTTTGAATTTTGACGAAATCACGAATAACCTTAAAAATCGCAGATCCGTTTTCAAAGGATGAACCAGCTGTTTTCATTCAATGAAAAAAACGATTCTTTTCCTTTCTTTTAGGCCTATTTGTAACGCTATTGTTGAAGGCCTACATGTTAGGGTTGATAAACTTTGACAGGAGTCAAGTGACAGGACTGTGTATTCGTGGCTGATTTACCGTTCCAACTGGAAGTTACGCAAAAGAAATAGTTCTAAAAAATCTTGCGTTTTTTTTTAATTTTAAAAAATTTTGTTTAAATCTTCAAGAAGTAAGTGAGAAAAATAATCACTCATTGTTATTCGGCGAAGATCGCGGTATCCCAACCCTCGGGCAATGCTTTCCAGACTGAAACTCGGCACAGCCTCGTTTCCAATCTGGAAAGCATTACCCTCGGGTTGAGATACCTTGATCTTCGCCGAATACCAATGATAGATTCTCTTTATCACTTACTATTTTTTCCATCAAATTATCCACTTAAGTATTATTTCTGATTTAATATTATATTTCAGACAGTTTTAAGATGTGTGGTTTCAATATCCTAGCCAGTATTGATTAAGATACTGTTAATTCACCCTTGTTATGCCTTCTGCTTTTTAATTTTGACCTTCAACGTTGTCGTGGAATGATATTATTCCGAAAATATCGCTTTAAATAATTCACTGACGTATGCATTCCATCGTGTGTAACGGATAAGATATTGTACAGTTTGTTGGTAAAAATATTGCGCACAACTCGGGGCAAGGTTGGGTGGGCAGTAATATGTATGTCCACTTCTGCCAATATACAGGCTTATTCAAACCGAACCTGCAATATTTTAATATTTGTCGTGTTCGATGGGTTTTGAAGTTCTCTTACATCTATTGAAAGATCATTTATCCGATCTTCGACAAACCGTCTAAGAATGTTTATAGGTACACAAAGGTCAATAACCAGATAAATTTCTTAAAACATACTTATTAAGTTATTATCCTCTTTTAGGAGATTTTTATCTTTTCCAAAGTGACAGTGTCCAGTCTAAAGTTGTAAGCCTTTGTCCAGTCCATACTGAAATATGTCAGAAAGCCGTAGTTATCATATCCCTGCTAAAATCTACAACTTTCCAGATCTCAGCAATTTTTGATAGAAGAAACAATGCCCGCTGCCTTTTTTCATGTGCTCTTTAACTGGAAATAATTGAAAACATTTATACCTAGAAAGACCTATATTACCATGACCTAAAATGATTCGACTGTTTACAGGCACAGCGAGATCTCAGGTATGTTCTGTAACAAACACGATTGCCTCAGTAACTGTGAAGTTATGGACCTTTAGTTGCCAAATTTAACCACATTTAGCAATTTGTGCTTTCTCACGGTATCTGTTGAAGTTTAGCCTACTTGTGCTTTATTAGCTGTTCAAGAAACGAGTTTTGTTATTATATATCATTCTGTTAACTTATTTAACCATGTTGAGGCTACCTGTGTTTATGTGAAAAACAAGAGTACTTTATCCTCATTCCTTTGTGTACTCACTGCATGACCAATGATTAGAACAAAGACAATTCAAAGACAATTCATGTTAATATGCCATAATAATAGGTAAATTCCAACCGCAGGAACTTGTAATAGTGCTATGGTAGCTTTAGGTATATAACCATATTAGAGGATATTCAAGCACCTGTCTTGTAGTTTGCATTCCATTCTGTATGCTAGCACTACCCTTACAAAAGATTCCGAACCTGTCAAAAGGATACAGCTAGTTTTAAAAACCTACATGTAGCTAGAGTTATTTAAGATAACAGGGTTGAGAATCCTAGTAAAGAACAACAAAGCAGAACATCTAACAAGAGGATTGTGTTACAAGTTTGAAAAGGGATAAGTACTTGACTGAAGATAGTAAATACCCCAGGAAAGGGCCCAGACTCCTTCTTAGGGTTACCATAGATGCCATATTATTGGTTCATGAATCATGTTAAGTATAAGTATATGAATACCATTGTTTGGGGTGGATCAAACTTATACTGTTTACTGGTGTACATATCGAGTTGCGTTCAGCCAAAGGCTATGCAGCACGGGTAGTATATGCATTTAAATTATTGCCCATTAACAGGTTCAATCATGCCGTGCTTGCAATATTTTCATGTTTGTCGTGTAATGTTGGCTTTCAATATCACAGTTACGTGTTTGTGCCTTATGTTGGCTGAAAAATGTCTCCACGTATATTCAATCAGTGCTGAACTTTCACTTACGTCCTTTGAAGGTTGTTGAGCACGATACTTATGTATGTTTTTATTACGTCTCAAATTAATTAGTTGTTGCTTTGTTTTTGTGTTTGACTGCAAGTAGACTTTAGGTGCTTTTAGATCTACTTATTTTTCTTTAATGTTCTAACTTTTTTAGCGTATGATTTGTGCAAAGTTTCATTTTAACTGTATTTTCCCGTAAGAGAGATTTTGATATAATATTTACGCCTTAACGTTGAAAAGGGGACAATAAGGAACAAGTATTCGTATAAAACGCCGATCTGTAAATAAGAAAATACGTCAACGGCAAGTTTCTCAATTCAAGATCAGTACACTAAAGTCTTATCAAATTGAATGTTATAATAGCGTCAGTCAGCCAGTGATAGTCTCTGGCGTTACATTAATTATAACACATTTTTCTGTAAGAACGATCTCAAATTTGACACCTTTTTTAATAACAGAACTTTACTGTATTAAATATAATTACTACATATTTTTTAATTACTACATTCTTTACTACATTCTTATGCACATACTCATTATTGTTCGAATCCCTTATAATTTAATCTGCAAGAACAGCTAACAAATAACGTTCAACTAAGCAATTAAGAAGAAAACAACCACATTTAGGTATAATTTCACCTTTTCAAAATTGTGTTTAAACAAGCTTTAAGTTTACTAAGGAACTTATTCCTCTGTCAAATGGCAAAATTTAAATCTATAATTTCCAAACAACCACTAATTTATGTTTACAAATCATACACTGGGAAGAAAAATCTACAATCTCTAATCTAGTGAAAAATAAAGTAACATCAAAAATGGTATGTGTATATTTTGAAAATACAAGTATTACAAAAGTTCATGATTTTTTTCTCAAAATGGAAGTTATCACAATTTACAATTGAACCTTCAATATATCAAGTTAGATATTGTCACAGATTGATTAAATCAAATTTATTATATTTGTATTATATCGTGAATTTTATTTGATCGGTCGAGGTTAACCTAAGAATATCGACGTTTCATGACATTATATAAACCAACGCAACACTGTCGCACGGGTTATAATATTTCGTGCGTATTAAATAAAAAGATTGTATTTTTGGCAAAAAAATCTTCCAGAGCTTGCACTATATCATTGACCGGATGGCTACTTTTCATTTCCATATCTACTCTTCTAATTTGAAATTTGCTTTAATCAGTGTACCGTATATTTTCAGGCGCTTACCAATCAACTGCAATGAACAGATGTTATTATTCGTTGAGGATCATCATTTTAACGTATAATCGAGAAAATTCATTGGTACGCCTTTTGGCTTCACTAAATATAGCTTATTATGGAAGTGATAAAGTAAAGCTTGAAATTTGGATTGACAGATCTAAAGACGGAAGTTTGCATTATAACACTATACTGGAAGCAGTGATGTTTAATTTCCAACATGGAGATCATGAGGTGTTTATACGAACATTTCATATGGGCCTCTACGGCCAGTGGCTAGCTAGCTACAAACCGGATCTTCAATGTCCCGAAATTGCTGTTATTTTTGAAGACGACATTGTGGCATCGCCACATTTTTATACTTATCTTCGGATGGTTCACATAAAGTATAATTTAGAGAAGCATATAAATGGATTTGCCTTACACGGACGCCAACAGAAATTTGCTTTTCCTGAGATCAGTGGGAACGTTGAAGTTCCGAATGGAAATCTTGTTTATTTGTTCCCTGTATTGGGGACATGGGGATTTTCACCTAAGGCAGAAAACTGGTCAAACTTCATTAAATGGTTGCAGCAAATCAAGCAAGATCATAATTTTCAACCATACGTACCGAATCACCTTGATACGGAATGGTTCAAAACACACGAAAAACAAGGAAAACCTGACGAAATGTGGGAAATATGGCATGTTTATTATGCTTGGAAGAATCAGGAACACACTTTGTACTGTTACTTTCCAAGTGAGTGAGTTTTATATCTTTCTGTGTCAGACATGACGGTATTAGGGTTCCACTGCACTCCTTCTTGCAAGTTCATTAATAAAAATGATCATCATCTCAATTACGGCGAAATGCCGTTCAATGAAAATTTGCACAAATAAATTTTACTAATGTATCTTTATTTTGCATATGGTCAGACACGTCAAAACAGCAAAGAAAATAAGCGAGATCTAAAATTCCCTAAACTTCTATTGACGTAAGTTCACAAAAACTAAAAAACACAAAATTTCATTTTAAATGCATACATGGATCATATGATACTTGCAACAATATCTTGTCTCTTCGTGACTATGTAAACTTTTTTGAGATATTAGTAAAAATGTGGTTGAATTTCAATTTTCTGGTCGCTTCCTGGCCGCATAAACGGGTGACAACCCCTATTTTCTCTCTTCCTTGTTAACAGTTCTTTACAAAGTAGAGTACACACCATTTTCTTGCAGTATCGTTACACTCATGAGGGAATCGAAAATTATGTTTTGTTTTATTGATGACAAAACTTATATCACTTGTCAGGGTCATAACATGCTTAGTTGGTGGGTATACTTTTATGCCGCAGCTTCTTGTCGAAATTGAGAAATATACAACCTTTCGAAACATAACCAATTTTCTTTCATAAAATTAAATATTATTAAGATAATAGGAAAGGAAGCCACCTATTGTATCTTATGACGACCATTACATGTGCACGGTTAAGTGTTTTAACTTTCATGCAATTACTTTTTGTAGACATTGAGGAATATCCAGTTTGCAAAAATAGGTTAACTAGTCATTTAGTTTCAAACAGCGGTGATTTTTCAAGAAATAATGTAGCCACAAGTATGTAACTAGTCAAAGTCATCATCTGTACATACACCAAAACGAATTTCGAGTTAAGAGAACTAGTTGCGACTATTAAGTCAAATATCTTTTTCTAAAAATGAAGGAAACGTTGCGGATTACATTCATTTGATAACTGCCATTTTTATGCTGTAATACTATAAAAAATAAATTACTATACGTAAAACTTATATCAAAATGTCTGTAGTTGTGTGTGGATTGCGTGTCCGTTTGTGTGTGAGAGCGTGCGCGTGTTCTTGTTTTGTGTTAAAATGAGATATGTACAAATTAGACTTAGACAATTATTTTATTGATTAATCAGGCTGAAATATACAAGTATAAGAGGTTTGTTTTTATCAAAAGCTAACCCTACATGTCTCATATTATATATTCTACTATAAAAAAAACACATTAAAACAGTACATCGGCCCTAGAGTATATGTAGGGAATAATTTCATCTTTTTTTTCCTGACCACTGGTTAATGCAATAATTAAACGAGAAAATAAAACGTTATATAATCTACTTATTTTAGGTTTCAACCCGAAAACCCGTCATGCTCCCTTCTTTTATTTATTGGTTTTGATTATTCCACAAGCTTGAAAATAGTAATATATCATGATCATTTAAATGCAAAATGTTTACAATGCTTTTGCATATTGTTACTCATAGCTGTCATTACTGTAAATAAAACAATTTCGGACCCCGTATTTATCATAAGAAAATTAACGAAACATCATCAACACCTGAAGAAGTAGGAATACACACATGATACAGAACTTTTGTTTACGATGATGTGTAAATAAGCATCCTCGTACGAACAGCAAGTGAAGATGTATAAAGTTCGAAACTAATCAAACCGCACTGCAATTATCGCTTAGATGTCCCACACTGGGAATCACCAGCGTCCGGAAATATATATACTATGAACTTATAGCAGTTGTTAAACTGAGCGTTTACCGTTATATTTTCAGATGAGGAAGGCATAACACAACACTGGGCAGAGAAAGGGCTACACTATGCAGCGGGAAATACAAAACCTTCGAACCCATTATTACAAAAGTGGACCTTACAGTATAATCAACTACCTGATAAACCCATCCAGATAGACATTGCTGGCAACGTAGTTTAGTAGTAGATTACATGCATGAAATGTTCACCTTATAATAGCATTTTTTTCTAGATGTACTTTTAAACCGTTTTTATATCAACCAAAAATGCTTAGAATGTTAAAAACATGTACGAAAATATTGAATGTTGATTAAAGGTAAAAGGCGGATTAACTGAAACACAACATTCAATATTTTCGTACATTTTTGATTGACATCTCCTCTTATGTTCATTGATTCTATATTTTATCATGCATTTAATTTGTGGTATTTGTACATATCTTGACATTTGAAGCGGAAAGATGTTGAAATTTTTTACAGGGTTCGATTGCATATCTGATGTGTTTGCTTTATGAAGTTTTAAGGGACTTTCTGTTTTCAATATCCTTTTGTACTACCTTGACCATTTTGAGAAATGGTTGTACTACCTTGACTATTTTGAGAATTTGTTTAGTATATATAATAACCATCCTTCATCTTGGGTAAATGAAATAAAGCCTTATTAACTGAAGCTCCGTTCCACCCACCAACTCGATAATGCTGCATGCTGAAGCACACACACAAACATTTAACACATAAGAAGCTGACGGTATAATTCTTAATGACTTATTGAGACCAGCATAACTTGAGTTAAACAAGCAATAGCTTGATGGAAGGAATTAAACATTAGATCGATATTCTACGTCCTTTTACATGGCTTCTCTAGAAACATTTATAATCGCTTAAGAATTTGCCGATTTTGTCCAAACAAAGAGGTACATGAAAACGTAAAAGTTAAAAAAATAATCTGATTAACTCAGAAGCGTATTTATGTTTTTGAAGGGAAACCACTCCTCCACCCTTGACCAGATAGAGCATCCCTTGTATATAAGAAAGCATCCCTTGGTCTGTTGAGTGATTCATTTGTTGGCACATACATACGATTTCTGTAGACCAACCCCACATCACATCCCAAAGATTGTGGTTATGATATTCGGCGAAGTTTCGTTTACATCACCTTCTTCAATATATCACCCAGTACTGTTTTTTTTTCTTAAACGGAATACAATTGTTTTACTTTGATCCTGTCGCAGTCATAAAGAACTTATAGTCTGCACAAGAACTTGAAACGGTTTTTTTTTACAAACATTGACCTTAAAAAGGTAGGAGGCAGGTTCTTTTTTCCCTTCTCATTGCCTTCTTATAGTTTCAATTTTTTTTATATAAGACCACTTTATAACCATGTTAAAACAGGACCCACGAACAATTAATAAAAATGAGATCTTAGGGAGTTACCACCTTGGAAAGGTAAGTAGCAAGACAATTCGACACCGGTGTTTAATCTCAGTCCTATGGTACACAGACCTCACATTTGCCCTATAAAGTTTTTCTACATGTATGAAAAAAGTGAAATACATTGTTTACATATCAGGAATCGCCACACCCTCAAAACATAGCCTCTCCACGCAGCGAAACAAGAAGGGAGGACAAGAGAGCATGTTTTTATAAGTATGTCAATTCAAAAAAAGACGCCACAAACAATTAAGGACATAGAGAACCTTTGGGGTTACCGCATTTTAACAGTCAGTGTCAAAACAAATTTGCCACTTGGGGTTTAAACCAGGTTCTAGGGTACACCGACCTTCCACTTGCCCCCAACAGGTTCTCATATCAACAAACAGGTACAAGTTGTCTTGGTGAAATAACTCCAACTCAGCCATCAGCGTTTAAATTACACTATTGCATGCAAAAGCACACAAACAAATAAAACATAAGAAGCTAATAGATTTGCAAAGCCACATGGGCGAGTACAGATCTAACCGAGACAAGAGCCCCTAGAGTCAAATTAGCAAGAACACGATGACATTTATAAAAGAAACAAATTAAGCTTCTTGGTTCTTTGAAGACATGAGTTCCCCACAAACCTTCATAACCTTCATAACATTTACAATAGTCTTGGTCAATTGACTCCAACTCACAAAACAACTAAGCGAGTTTAATGCAAAACACACAATTATATAAAATATAAGAAGAATATGGCACCTTTACAAATAAAACATCCGAAAACTTAATGACCTTAGTGAGATAGTGAGGCTATGGCAGATGAAACAAGCAAGAGCACGATATCAGGAATAAACATGGCAGTTGTCATACTCGACACAATGTACGACAACGCATAGTTATGCGAGTAACAGATCGAAATTCTGTGTTCTTTATCCCCAATTAATCTCTCCACTGTTGTACAGTCAATTAGGTAAGAACCGAGTTTTTAAGTTAAAAATCATACTGGTCATACAGGAGCCAACTTTCGAAAGGAAACTACCCCTGCACCATTGTCCTGATTAACTATCCCATTTATATAATAGATAGCAACCCTGGGATTGTCTGTAGACCTTTCCAACATTCCGACGCAAAGGATATTGTTTCGACAACCATTGGGGGGTCGTTTAACATCACCTTTTTTATGTGAATATCCAGTAAGCTTGAAATGTTTTGGTCGCAAAAAATTACCTTGTTACAGTGATCACATATCCCTCTATAGTCCGGACAAGAAAATTACTAGTTGCCATGATCTTCTTGATCTCCTTGTTATTAAACCGATGAGGCTGTGTGTTTTGCAAGACACTTTTTTCTGATTTTGCTAAATGCATTGCAATGTTATTGTTCAAGCTCTTTGTTTATAATAAAGTTATAGATACATGTAGGACAAGACTCTATTATTAAACGTCTAGTTTAAGAATCATGTACCGTGACTTTGAAGATAGAATGTCGGGTCATGGTATATCGCCTTCTTAAACTATATTTATTTACCATATAGCATGTTACAAGTACATAAACGTATAATGTCACAATTAGATATGAGAATCTGGAAACACATTTCCGAAGAAATCTTATGTTAATCCATTTTCTCCGTTTTTATCGCCCTGTAGGTGAATATAAAGATGCACAAAGTTATATTGAAATCCCTTAATTTATAACGAATTATTTCCCATATAAAATTATTGAGATTACAATTGAAATTTGATCCTTAAAATTCTATAGTAAAATGTCCATGATATTATTTCAATTTTGATACCAAATTATTTAGGAATTAGGAAAAGCAATACAAAGTGCAAACTTTCTCTTATAATAGATTATATATGTAAATCCTCTATATCGCAATTATTTTACGTGTATCTTTGTTAAACACAGACAAAGGGAAATGTAGTTTAGTTTTACCCTCTAATAACGTCATTTGATATATAGTTTTGTATTTTTCTGTAAATAGGGTATCTTGTTTCTTGAAGTAATTGTTTCACATTTCAAGTCTAAAGCTTTGTAATATGATCTGGTTGATTATATTTGTGTAATCCAAAATTCAGCCAAACATATTTCAAAGACTTGCGGTTAATATCATTTGAATAATCCAAATGTATTCAATGGACCATAGCTTGTGTCTAAATATAAATCTTTCCTTCATATCATGCTACATCGACTACAACTACATTTTGACCTCAACAGCTAATACGGTAAAGTTAGGAGAAGAAAATATAGTGGTATCGTTTATTGGCACTGCATACCGGGGACTTCTCTAAGAGCAACATCAAATTGAATTTTCGTGATGGCATTTTATTTATTCAATATATTTGTAACGGACCTTCATAATCAGATGTATTTGATAAAATTGGAGTTGTATGTAGTTCAGGGAGCAGGTTAAGATATATTTCAATGGTTAATCAATAAACACTATAACTATAACACAGGTTTGTGATACTTAATATTTATAGAACTCTTTAAACAAGGTTATTGGTATCATAAATTAAAAAAAACAAAACAACATTTGCACGTTTTATGGCAGATACCAAGATGTAATTCTAAAAATAAAAGTGCAGTTTCAAATCACTATTGCATCAAGGTATTTCACAGCCAGGTATTATGGACATTTTATTAATAAACTTAAGAAACATCAATCAATATTAATTTCTTCGAGCTATTCGAAATATCACCAGTATATGCAAAAGAAAGTTCATCAACACGATATATTACAGCGCTCTGCATTCCTGCTAATTAACCCATCTAGTGTTTATCCGTATGCTTACCTCTTTGGTTGCAACACGATGGCAGGTAAGATGTTATGAAAGGTTATGGGGAAATGGGAATTTTGTTAAAAACTTGATGGGTGTTCAGTTGACACTTGTATCTCCCTCCGGTGCTATTTCGGAATAAAAAAATGTAATGTAGTTACAAAATGGGGCACAACTCCATCAAGACCTTGACTTAACGAATATTGACATTATCACAAGGGTGTTGTCATACGCAATAAAATTCGAAATTTTCCTTTAAACTCATGCTCTCTTTTTCCTCTACTTTTTGGCTGTGTAGGTAAAATGTTTCGTTCTGGATGTGGCAATTACTGCTAGGCATATTTCATTTTATTCCAATGCAGTGTAGTTCATCATGTGGCGGAGAAACACCACAGAGACAAACGGCCAACTATCATATAAAAGGTAAGCAATAATTCTTAGTGCATTATTTATTAATCTTAATTAAACCTTTTTGAAAACAAGGAATCGGTGTCTAAAGTTACCTAAACACGCAATGTTCAATAGCTAGAATTGCTATTATATTAATGTAACACAAAACATATAAAGTTGTTGGAGGCTGGGATGTCTTTGATATGAGATGTGTTGTAAGTTTTATATATCTCATTTAGTTTTTAAACAGAACACTTAAGGAACTCTGACTTTGGAGTGTTTTGTCAGTAATTTGTTAATTTCAGGAAAACTGTGTGCATGATGTTGATGATATTTTTCAATTATGCTTATTCTTTCTCTTTTGTTTCTAAAACTGTATGTACGCCACCCACTATTTATTTAATTTCAATAAGAATTAATATAATAAAAATAACACAATTTTGATGTTATTTTTAATATAAGTTTTTATTATTTGATTAAAATTCTATTTTTATTTGTTTTGGCCGGAAAGTAGATTCGGGTTGAAATTCAATACTTCTGTGCATTTATGATATACTTAAATATGTGTATATAAATAATGTTAAACTTATCTTTATATTAGTACAGCATCGGCCCATCAAGACGAGATCTCGACGTTCGACCTGTATGTTCTGATCCTGCTGCTGAAATGGCAGTCAAATAATATGTCTATTTTGTTACGTTTCATTCTAATATTTACTTGCAGTACTGTAAACGCAAATAAAAATGATTAAGAAAATGGTGAGTCGTATGATATAATTTTAAGAAAACAAGTCATTATGATTAATTATTACTTAAATATAGTTTAAACACATAACATGATGAAGGAAAAAAATATAGATCATTTTTCGAAAACAAAAACAACACGCATTGAAATTAATCTTTAAATTAGTACACTTGATATAAAATCTGGCAAAAGTTGAAACTTAAAAGAAAAGACGAGTTGAACAAAACTTTTCAAACTTTAACCTCCCCAGCTACCTGACACCGGATGGATTCTTTATATTACAGATTCTTATCTTTTGATACCCGTGTCATGTAGTACAACATAGTTAACATTTTGAAGAGGATGTGCATTTTTATTAATAAAGTCGTCCAAATTAATTACTGTTTTTTGCTTTTTTATTTACAATCTAAGGTTCAAAGGCTTACAACTGTCACAACATTCAAATCAGGTTGAGCGTCACAAACGTAATTATGATCTGGTTGGACCAGAGGTTTTATGTCTTAGAAGGGAAGATTTTTATTTAAGTTATGGTAATTTGCAGGTGCACATAATAATTCCTGCACCTTTGCGATGACGATGTTAGTAAGTTCATGCACTTTTTATATTTAAAACCTTTACAAATGCCGGCGTGATAGCAATATTACCATTGTTTTCTCATTATCTATGTATTGGCTCTATGATATATCTCAAATTACATGTACAATGTATTGTTTGAAACAAATACTGTTGAAACCAAATAACCATATCAGTACATAAACTATATGCGATTGTTTCATGGGAAAGAAATAAGCTTACATCAGATCTCATTTGTTAAGTTTTTGGACATAATGGCTACAACCGAGCCTGCAGTATTATCATATTTGACGTGTTCGATGGCTTTCAAAGTTCCCTTTTCATCTATTTCAATATCACAGTAGCGTTGTTTGTGCCGTGTGGTGACTGTAAAAAGTCTCCCCGTACATTCAATCAGTGCTGTTATCCGTAACGTCCTTTGAAGATCGTTGAGCACGATATTTATGTACTAGGTAAATAGTTCTTCTAAAATTGTTTTTGTTTTCATATTTTGGCCAGTTTATAGATGGGTGGTTTCAATATCCAAGCCAATATAGATTCGGATATTGTTCAATCAACCCAAGGATATACTTCCTTTTTTTTTAAATTTTGCCTTTGACGTTGTCTGTGTTATGCATGATTTATATTCTAAGATCCCCTGTCAAAATTCGATTTTGTTTAGTTCCGCCCATTGTTTTCTCGTTAAGGGCAAACCCATTATTTTATCTAGGGACCATACGCCGCTGAACATGGAATGATATAAATCTGAAAATACCACATTGAAGGTTCCATGTTCACCGCCATATGCATACCATCGTTTGGGATAATATCAAATTTGTACTGTTCTGTTTAATGGTGTAAATATTGAGTTGCGCTCAACCCGGGGCTAGGCGGCGTGGGCAGTAATAAGCATTTCCATTACTGCCCATGAACAGGCTCAATCAAACCGAGCCTGCAATATTTTCATTTTGGTCGTGGTCGTGGGTCTTCATAGTTCACATTTCACTTATTTCATAGACTTTGCCATTCTGTTTCTTTCATGTGGATCCAAAAACATGTAGTGTTTTCTACCATGACCTAAGCACGCCAAATCTTGTCAGTCACTAAATACATGTAGAACATCACACAATTTCTCTGTGGAGCATGTTTTAAAAAAGATTGGTCATTGTGATAGATTATTCCTTACATTAGTTAACCCATAACGATGTTTAGATTTCTCAAAAATTCAACGCTCTGTCAGTTTTCACAATTAATTACTTAACTCTTTACTCCATGGACACACATTGATACCTCATGGATAGCCAGTGTAAATCCAACGGACGCAAGGTTGACATTTTCTTTATTTTCATGTATTAGCGCTGCATGAATGTTTAAGGTATTGCACCTTTCACCATTGCTGTGCCATATACACAAATATAAAAATCTCTCAAACGGCACAATGAAGTTCCATCAAACTTTGCACAAACCAATGTTATTAATACATGAGTAATTTACATAGGCTAAGGAAAGTTAGAACAGTAAAGAAAAATAGTTAGACCCCCACCCCACCTCGCCCCCCAAAAATTGTATTTGTAATTTATCACAAAAACAAAGCAACACTATTTAAATGTCTTTATGAGAAATGAGTGACTGACGACAGTACCTTAGGCCCTTTGGTCTAACAAATGTATACATTGTAAGTTATTTAAAAAAGTGTGTTGACCTTCAATTTTTGAAAATTGTCGAGAAAATGGATGACATAAAAATAAAAATGTTGATTTATCTCTTCACAATTGAAAGTTCTTTCTAAGGACCTTAGATAATGTTGTCAGTATCATTTCGCTTATGTTGACATTTGAACTGTTTTTGTGCTGCTTCATTTTTGTGATAAATTGCACATGGAATTTTAGGGATTTGTTAAGTCTAACTATTTTACATTATTGTCCTTTCTTTTCTTAACACACGCAAAAAAGTCATATACTTATAGCATTTATTTGTGCAAATTTCGATGGAAATTCATTGTGCCGTTAAAGACATCTTTCTATTTTTTTTTCTTTTTTATCTAAGGCAAAGCAATGGTGAAAGGCGCAATACCTTAATATCGGGACATCACACTAAACAGGCCTGCACATGTTTCCTTGGTATTTGTATTTTTATACCTTGTAAAAAATGTATAATTGTGTAAGTATGTGAAGACATGTGATAGCTAATTTCACAAGTAAACAACTTCATAAAAACTACTTTGTTGACTTCTTTTACTTCATAAATATACGTTTTATCTCCTTGGTGACCATTGTATATCTAGTTCATCAGGCACATCGGTTCAATCTGATCAAAATCTACACTGATCACATAAAGATTCATGTGGTTATTTCTGACCAAGAAGTAAAAAGTTCATATCCAGATAAGAACCAAAGATATTCTGGCTGAAATGGATCTATAATGGTGTAAATGTGGTAAAAGGAGTATTTCTTTTTCATCGATGACGGTGCTATGACGACTGCCAGACGGTTTATAGGCATAACCTTAAATATTAATATTTAATCTAGTAAGCGCGTAAGCGCACGAAAAAAAGAGCACAAACAATTTTATTGCAAGTGTAATTATGTGCAATTTAAGGAACAAAACAAAGTAACAATGGTTCCATTTTAGATTACGAGAAGTTATTGAATTTTTAAACCGTGATAGTACAAACGGCTATCAGATATTTTTACATCAGAGCATGAGACAGGAAACTAGAAATTTTGTCATATACAGAGAGAAAACGTCTTGTGGAATCGTTCTACATATTAAAATAAATGTAATAAAAACATGTTTCTAGTTCAATAGGGAATCCATTCTGACGGAATGTAGTCATTTTTGTTCATGATTTTGTCGAAAGTACTATTTGGACGAAGAAACCCTTGAAAATATAAAGTAGTGCCCCCTGAAAGCCAAGAACCCCACCACCCAAATGTCCCCGTTGTTACAATCACATGATCACACTATGCCATCAGCGCCATATCATCCCCAGGGTCAGCGAATGGACTGAACGCAACGTTGCCTTTTATTGTACGATTACAACACGCTATGTCATCACTCAAAACAATGAAAGTAACTTGTTGATAATGTTCTGAGTAGTACTGTTGTGCTTTCTGTATGTCACTCTCCTTTATTTCTTCACATCCAAGATTTCTTTCAATCTTCGACAGCGTATCATTTCGTCGTACATGTATACAAACACTGGTACTTCCGTTTAGCCTCAAACTTGTAATGAACATAGGGCATTCTTTACAGATGGTTCTTATGATAATTATACTTCATGGACCTGTCAAGACCTTATCCAGGCGCTCACAGTTTTATTGGATAATATTTATTTGAGATTTGGTACCTCTATTTACAAACAAGTAATAGGCATTCCAATGTGTACTAATTGTGCACCCCTTGTTGCTGATCTGTTTTTATACTGTTATGAAAGAGATTTTATGTTATCCCTTTCTACCGAACATCAAGATGATATTATTTCAGCTTTTAACAACACCTCGAGGTACCTTGATGATTTATTAAATATAGATTATAACTATTTTCCATCATTGGTTAATAAGATTTACGCTAAAGAACTACAGCTTAATAAAGCGAACACTTCAGAAAAGCGAGCAAACTTCCTTGATTTAAATCTATCCATTGAAAATGGTTACTTCACTACTAAAATTTATGATAAAAGAGATGATTTTAATTTAAATATAGTAAATTTTCCGTTTCTAGACGGCGATGTTCCTCGTGCAATTTCTTATGGGGTTTATATCTCACAGCTTGTTCGCTTTTCAAGAGCTTGCAACGATGTGAATGATTTCAATGAACGTAATCTTTGCATTACAGAAAAAACTTTTAAAACAAGGTTATCGGTATCACAAATTAAGGAAAACCTTTTGCAAGTTTTATCGCCGATATCCAGATCTAATTCATAAATACAGGTGCAATTTAAAATCACTATTGCAACAAGTAATTTCACAGCCAGTTTTTTATGAAGATTTAATTTATAAACTTAAGAAGATAAAAGGCGATGTTAACTTCTCTCGGTTATTCGTAAAAACCATCTGTAAATTTAAAAAGAAAGGTTACCAACATGATATTTTACAGCGCTCTGCAGGCCTGGTGATTAACCCATCTACAGTTGATCATTATGCTTACCTCTTTGGTTGCACGACGGTGGCAGGGGTTTAAGAGTTTATGAAGGTTTATGGGGAAATCTTTTCTTAAAAGAACCTAGAAGCTCGATTTGTTTCTTTTATCCCTGTCATCGTGTTCTTGCTGATTTTACTCCAGGTGCTCTGGTCTCGGTAAGATTATTGAGTACCCGCCCTTTGGCTTTGCAATGCTATTTAATTCTTATGTTTATATGTTTGTATGCTTTTGCATGCAACATTGTTGAGCTGGTGGGTGGGTTAAAGTTATTTCACGAAGACAATTTGTGCTTGTTTTGTGATACGAGAACCTGTTGGGGCAAGTGTGAGGTTGGTGCACCCTAGAACCTGGTTTAAACCCCAGTGGCAATTTGTTTGCCACTGACCGTTCTAAGGCGGTAACCCCTCTGGTTCTCACTTTCGTTATTTGTTTGTGGCGTCAATCTTGAAACTGATTATTGTAATACCATGCTATCTTTTTCTCTACTTTTTGGCTGTGTGGGGAGGCTGTGTATGCTGGATGTGGCCATTCCTGATATGCATATTTCATTTTTTTTTTCTATAAACTTTCTTGCGTGTTGAATGTACGCTTCCTTAAGTCTGAATATTTCTCGTATCCCGTGTTTACATTTATTGAAATATTTCCAAGATACAAATACTTGTCTCTCATTATCCACGTTCCCCGTTGATTGGTATCATGAAATTCATTTGAACAGTTGTAATGAACTACCAACTTTTCACCGACACATTTTTTTAAAGTAGGCTAAAGGCATTCTATTTTCATCTACCATATTTCCAATATAACTAAAACCAAGTTATGTTTTCGCTTATTAGAGTAGTGTTTAAATTGTTTATTGTTTGTTGATCAGAAACAGTTTCGTCGTGGCTGACGTTTTCAAGGTTAACTTTATTTACTTTCAATGTCAGTGCAAAATGTAACATCCCTAGAAAACTCGCACAAACAATACTGGTAATACAAAATATACCGTATTTAATTTCATAAAACCGCGCATAGCTACGCTTTAGTGTGCCACCATCGTTTCTAAATGTTTGTTAATACCTAAACATGATCTCCGTGTATTGCCTAAATGTAATTTAATACATTACATATTGTACATTATCGGGTTAGGTTTGCAAATGTAATATTTTGTTATGTATACCAGAGCAGTGCAATTATGATTAACATATTGTTCAAAATGGGCATTTATAGCAACAACTGAGATTTGAAACTGCTTGTTTAATAGACACTTTTATTAATAAGTGTAAATGAACAATAGTGCCTTAAATCTCATTTGATATGAAGAAGTTTTTTTAAGTTATGTGTACAAATGCTACTTAAATCTCTCCGTGGATATTTTTTTAAATTTTAAAACAGGTAATATTTTTCATTAATTTTATGTAATTATTATCGTTAAAAACAATAAACTATTATCAAAAGGTTTTGAACGAAAGAAGGAATAAAGGTTAATATTTAAGATTAACCACGTGATCATAGTTTCATTCTTCACCCCCAACATTTCTGTGTAGATGTTTTACTTTTTTTCTTTTCCTCTGTTATCGACTCATGTATCTACATATTAAATAAATAGATTTACTTGATGTTAATCTTTATAATGTTGTTAACATTCACTCTTTTTATTTATTTTTCTCCTATATTATGATCCATGATTATGTTGTAATTGTATATCTCCATGTCACGTGTATATTGTTGAACAGTTGTATGCATTGTATGTTCATGTGCCATTATATGGCTCGAGTTAAAATAAAGAGATTCTCTTCTGTTTTGTTCATATTCATGATCTGCAAATGATATGAAATCAATCTGGTAGTCATTCTATGACTTCTCGATTTGCTGATTTGATCTAAATCTCCTTTCCAGAGTCTTCATTAGGAAATCGTCATGTTTGAACTCTTTATGAAGTGAAGTTCGAGTCTCTCAGTTTTTACCTGCGCAGCATCTTCATAAACCAGAAGTAGACTATAAGAGCAACTGCATTAAATGCCTCTATATTATTTGGTTGGGTCGCTTTTTTGAAGACAAAACAACGGAATCGCTTGCACATATGGTTTGTTCTGTTGTGTTTTTTAAACTGAATCACTTATTGTCAATACAGCTTGCCGCTCTTGCACAGATAAATAACTGAATAAAAAACCTGCTTTCAGTTAATAACGTAAAAAAGTTTCTTTCTTATTTAAACACTTTCCGATGCTGTAATTGACATTACAAAAACGGTATTACCAAATCGGCATAAATTTACTAACTGATTATATCATATTTTACTAAAAAGATTAATTATTATATTAGAATTACAGTAAAACCCCTCATTAAGAACACCCCGAAATTGAGACCACCTCGCCAATAAGACCACTATTCCAATGTCCCATTTTACAGTTTTGCACTATTTTCTACCCCACTATTAAGACCACTTTTTCCCAGTCCCAATGATGGTCTTAATAGCGGGTTTTCACTGTAGTTATACACTGACCTCTGTGTATTTATTGTTTGCCAAAATTTAACTTGTTTTGTCAGTTCTTCCTTTTTGTATTTTATTATTTTTGATTATTGAAACTGGTTTTTAATTTTATTTAGAATGTTTAAGGAAACAGTGATCATGCTTCCTCTTCTCTGATTTTATCAATTTCTAAACATTGTTTTTTATATTTCTCATAGCTTCATGGGTACCAAACACTGCCAATGTTTATAATTGAACTTATGGACATTTATCAATTTCAGTTTTTGTTAAAATACATTTATTGTGTTTGTATATGCGTTTGGTATTATTAGTTTTATAGATAAAAGCATAGCTCCAATTACCAGTTACGCAATAAAACAGAAGACATGTTTTGTGCGATTGAAACGTTGTTAACTGATTCCCATAGAATACCGTATGATGGGTTATATTCGCGACCGAAACTTTTTGCGGTTTTGCCTTAATTTAATTTTTTTGCGGTTGAAATTTTAGCGAATTTGCGCCCGCAGAAAAGTGGAAAAATAGTGAAAAATTAAAATTCATAAAAATGTGTTTTTCTATATTTTCTGCTTATTGAAACTGAGTACAGAACTGAAAATATCCCTACATATGGTCACAGCGATTAAAATGTGGGTAGCGACGTGAACTTGTCTAAATAGAGTGTGGGTAGCGTCGATAAGCGATAGGCAATATTTTTAAAATCGGTCAACTGGTTGCTGATATATTGTCATTTGAAAAATGGGAAGTGAAGTGAAAAAATGTAAAAAATTTAAGTTCATAAAAAGTCCAAACTGGTTGGTCCATATGTTTGTACAGTCTTTACATCGATCAAAATCAATCAAGTTATATTCATATGTGGCAGAATAAAAAATTTATGGAGCTTTTTTGACATATATTAAATAACTCAAATAATTCTAATTTATGTGCTTAAAATACAAGTATTACTGTTTCTTAATATTTAAATGTGTATTTCTGTTAAAATACATGTTGATGCATCAAATATAAGTGTTTTAGAACTTGTGGTCTCGCATAAAGATGAAAAATTCATATTGTTAAGAAAGTGTGTCACACTCCTGACAACTATATAAGTGCAGTGTACTCAAAATTGTTTCACTAAGGCCATTCCTGTGTGTCACAATTTATCAAAACACGACAAAGACTTAAAGGAAAACACATGCTCTTGTTTTCGTGTAAAGGATATGTTGACAGATTATTGCAATATGTGCATGATGTCACATTCCTGACAAATTTAGCTGACATTTTCTGAAAGGAGCTGCAGACAAATATAATTTAAACAGAGGTGATAATAGTATTATTATTGCGTCTTGAAACATAAAACTTAATGATACACAAAACATTTCTTATGTACTTTAAATCTTTAAAACCCTATAAATTTATACAGCAACGATGTATTGATTTTCTTGAGGTATTTTTTTTTTAATCTACATCACTTGACTTAATAGCATAAATTTTGATTACTGTAAGTATAATAGGCTTAATTTTATCATTATTTGATGGCTCATAAATGCACATTTTACTAAAACAACACTAAAACTTGTCTTTTCTCAAGCTTTTTGTAAAATAATGGTCTGGACTAATGAAATTTTGAAAAGTGTCATACTTTTTGTCACACTCCTGACATTTTTGGCCCATTATTTTAAAATATCTTTTTAATGGATGGTTCTATTTTGATGAAACTTCACAAATCTTTCAAGGGCATGATGAGACACCTCTGCAAAGTAGGAAACTGGAAATAACTGTTTGTTGTACATTTGTATAACAGGAAAACCCAAACCAGCCATTTTTTTGAAACAACCCTGTTGCAGGGCTTTCATATTGCTATAGTTCTTGTATCCTGTACCAGCAAATGTAGCTGTAAAAAATAAGTTATTTCAAGAAGCGTTTGTTATGGTGTGAACGTTGTGCATTTGACAGTGGTATTTTATCAAACTGTTATCAACCAAATTTCCCGTAGCATAATTGACATCAGTTTTTTTAAACAATGCTTATTATGGACTATCGACGGAATAATATTCGTGACCATCGCATATAATCATATAGCCGTTATGAAACGATTAGTAAATTTAGCCCTCTGGGGCGATTAAAATAACTTTTCAAACAGCTTATTAAGTAACGCCTATCTGCATTGTCTGTAAAGCATAGTATATGCAACAAATTTTGAGTATGAAATTATCCGCACCCATGTTTGAAGCTTGTCATCAATACCAATGATTTCGGCTGCTGTGCCGTTCATTGTATCGGTACTTATCCAATCGGCCCGAAGAGTACTAAATTTGTGGACTATGGGATATACTCGTTTAACTTAGAACATAAAGAAATAGTAATCGCAGTTTAAATCAACCGTACCTTACAGTCTAGCAAAATAGTGCATATCGCGAAAGTACAGGTGGGAAATTTGTGTGTTAATTATTTTAGCGAATTCACGACAGTTGCGAAACTAGCAAAAATATTGTTTGCGAAAGAATATTTTTACGGTAATGACCCGGTCATTATTTTAGATAAATAATGACCTCTTTCTATAAAATACTGATCCGCTTATAAAATAATGACCCCCTATTTTATTTTTTAAATGTTGACATTATGACCCCCTTTTATACTCGTGTACAACGATATATGACAGACGAGTTAAATTATTATGCAAAACAATGTGTACCATGCATGTACATATTTTATGTGCAAAAAGAAATATATGCATATCAGGAATCGCCACACTCACAAAACACAGCCTCCCACGCAGCGAAAAAGAAGAGAGGAAGAGAGAGAGAGAGAGACAGGGCATGCTTGTTATAAATATTTCAATTAAAAAAGGACGGCACAAACAATTAACGAAAACGAGAACTTTCGGGGATACCGTCTTAGAACGGTCAGTGTCATAACAAATTGCCACTGGGGTTTTTAACCAGGTTCTAGGGTGCACCAACCTCACACTTGCCCCAACAGGTTCTATAAACAAGTGAACTACAAGCCAAAGTTACCGTTTGTATGTACACGTATCTAGTTAATAAAAATAATAAAACAAACTTACTTACAGTTTTGAGTGTGCGATAGCTTGTTTGTGTGAGAAGGCGTGTTTCATCTTCATGTTTAAGATTTTGAGCTCTAAGCATGTATTCTATTGACTGAGTGTATATTTGCTTGTTTTATGATGATATATTTGATATGACAGACAGTGAAATATGCACACCCAGAGGCTAACATCTAAAATCTGCCAAGAACTGAATCTATGTATCTTACAAAGATTAACAAGAAAAGTATAACACAGATGTGTTATATGTGGACGACATTTAAAAGAAGTTAGATGTTGGTTGTAATGGTTCATGCAGGTGATGGATTGTTTTTAAACAAAGAAAGAATCAGGTGTCTATTGTTGTCTTTTATTGACGAATGTTGAAGGAAGTGCTTGCGTATTACATATACATGTGGAACGCTTTGTATACCAGGAAGAGAGAAAGTTTGCAATGAAAAAAAAACGGAAATGATACGGCCTGGGGATTATGTTGAAATTTGGTTACTGAACATTTATAAGTTTGCAGTTAATGAAATGAATGACTTGAGCAAACGAATTGAACAGTTTACCTTTGAAATAAAATGATAACTAGCTGGAAAACAGTGGAAGATATGATTAATACTATGGTAACATGCATTATGCAGAATTTCCAGAACTATACCCAACAAAAAAGTTCTGCACACAAGTGTTCTTTTGCGTACATTTTATAATATAGCAAATAACTGGTATAAATGCTTAGATATATATCAAGATTAATTGTTTGCGAAGTTAAAGACAAAAACGAAATTAAAATTGGTTGGTCAATAAGCGCGAAGTGTCATTTGGAGTACGATAGTAGTCAACAGTCAAAAGTTGCAAAATCTACCGTATCAAAGTAGAGGTGTGAAATCTATGAAATCACTCAACATTTCACCAGTGTCTGTTTTATGCAATTATGACCATGCACTGTGATGCTATTAACAGTTGGTAATCAAAAGTTGATACCAAGCCATTTCCAGACTTACACTCTAAGTTAAGTTTTTATTAATTAAAGTCATATTGTCTCACTCATTGACCTAAAGGTATGACAAAACAGTTTTAAATTAGTGATGATTCGAACAGTTTCCATTCTGTATTAATAATTCAAAGAATCCAGTTTATAAAGTGCATAAAAGCAACCATCAAATGCAGTCAACGCCTAATCTTATTTGAGAAAAAACACATCTGCATTGTTTTTCAAATTAATTTATTTCTCATAATCATTGCACAAGGAAGGTTTTTTGTTAATTTGACCATCAAGGCAAATGTCGGACCTCACCGGCATCCTAGACGTCATTCTAAACAAGACAGAACACGTGAAGTTGGTCAAGCTAGTTGATCTACCCCGTTTTATTCTTCACGAAAGGAACCTATTCCACAATTTAAATTTTGTAGGCTGTTAAATTCAGTGCGAAGCCGCTTGAAAGAATGCCGGATTTATCGTGGTGAATTTACTCAGTATAACTCTAGCGATTTTTGCAACTTTTGTGTAGTAACCCCCAGTGGGTTAAACAATGAATTGCTTATAAAGTATTGATCGGATTTTATTTCTGACTTGTTTTACATTGTTTGCTTTGAATTGCTGATTAATTTGGTATGTATGATTGTGTTGTGTTTGGTGAAATTAAAAATATATTTTATAAGTATGCTGAACTTTTTTGCCGAGTATATATGTATTGATATGTATTCATTTTACGATACAAATTAATTTCTCACATTTTAAGGATTTACTTCACTCCTCCTTGCACCGTTATGGATAAAAAAGAAAAGTATCAAAATTTCAATAACGGCAAAATGCCCTTCGATGAAATTTTGCACAAAAAAATGTTAATTTTGTTGAGTTTAATATTTTGCTTTTTAATCGATGGTCGAACAAGGAGGAGTGTAGTGGATCGTTAAGAACACTCAAAATTTCGTAAATGTAACTGATTTTATATTATTGTCATTGTAGATTTTCATAAGTAGATACTTTACTGAGAGCTGTGTAAGCCATTCCTCCTTGAAATATCGTTTTCCCGATATCAACAGCAGCTGAAGATAATGTTAGACCTTGCACTTTTTGGACAGTTACACCAAAATTTAATTTTCATGAAGGAATTGCCAGGAAGTTAAAATTTATCGAAGCACTAACCACATTACAATGAATTTGCTCTAGATAAAATTAAGAGTACCTTTTAAAATTGTCCTACCACGTACATGGTATTTTTTTGATGGTTCTTTCAAGATTAATATCTGTACAACTATCTTTATTCAGACACAGCATCTTGATCCCGTAAACCAGGGGAGTCGGGGTTTGAGTCACTCTGCAATACCACCTCAAACCAAATTATTCTGAACAACAGAAAAAGACCTACAAACAGGGTTATACGTTCATTATTTACTTTATAGACACGAAATCACTTTCTCCTTGTAAATCAAGTCAAGTCAAGTCAAATTTTTATTGGCATTAAATAAATACATGTTCAGAGCCAAACAACATTTCATTTTGGCGGCATATAAAGTATAAAAGAAAACACAAGAAAAATCAGAAACAGACGAGAACGGTCACTTTCAACATCAGAAACATTCGTAAACAAAGAACCATCATATATAGGTCACATTCACGCGCCAAAATCAAGACGCGTGATCGCCAATATTTGTAAACAAAACACAATCTTCAATATCTGCCAAGAATAACTATCTGAAAATGTATCTTACTACATGTACTCTCTTTCTAGAACTGCTTACAACAATAAACTTTGCATGTATTTTGAGTAAAAAAACACCAACTCATCGATATATTTTATATTCATTTATATTTAGCTTGAGCCGGTACTTAACGTTCGCTTACAACCTATATATGAAGCCGGGCCACATGGTACTCATCATTTGCTGTAAACGTATATTTGAAGCCGGGCCCATTATTCTTTTGGGTCGGAATAGATGTACGTTGTAAAGGTCATCAAGTAATAGTTAAATAGTACTTATAAGTCATGATTCATAATTCGTCAAGAAATGTATCCTAACATTTAACATACTGAAGGTACTCAATAAACAACAGATAATCCTAAATGCATTTGTCGAATAGTTACATAATTATCCGGTTATAATATAAACAAAAATGTAAGTGAATTAGGCGTCCCAAAATAAATCAGGTTAACTTTGTGGAAGATATAGAATTTCAGACTTATTTCAGAACAAGAATAATAACATCTTCCGACAGGCGGTAAAGCCTTTAGGTTGTTTGTTCTTTTGACACATCTGAGTTGATGATATACATGTATGTGGCTACACCACTTGCGAAAATATAAGAACCTTACGGCCACTCCTGAAATTATTTTTGAGCACGCAAAGAAAAAACCCAACCTCTATGTAAACATGCTAAAAGTACACACGCAGTCTTTTTCAGATCATACCTTTTATTACGTTTCAGATTTCAGTAAGTTGTATGCACGTTTAATTTACAGCACATTGTCTAAACATAATTACCCAGTTCGGCCTGTAATCAATCCGTTCATGATTGAAATACCGATTGTCTACTTCTTTCTATCCATTCAATCCATATACAGATAATTACAACAAAAGTGTCATATTTTATTTTATTGGTTTTCATAACGAACTAGTTTGACGAACAATCAATGTAATTTGATTCAAGCTTGTTCGTCGTGCCGGTATTAAATGACCTTACTTTTTTACTTTTCTTTTACTTTTTTGTTTGTTAACCATGTCATTTGTGAATATGTTATATACTATGAATTGTATACTCATGTACCTGAATTTTATGGTTTGAGTTAATAAAGTATTGTTCTGTTCTGTTCTGTTCTGTAAGAAATATGTATTACAGACCCGAAAAAGTTAACGAATTCTTTTAACACCAATAGTCAATGAAAGAGATTACGGTGTGAGTTTTCATTCGTCGCATGTGTAACGTTTATTGTTGTAAATGTTGAGTTGCGCCAAACCCGGTGCTAGGCGGAAATTAGCAGTAATTTGCATTTCAATTATTGTCCATGAACAGGCTGGAGCGAACTGAGCCTGAAATAGTTTCATATTTGTCGAATTCGGGGGTTTCAAAGTTCCCTTTTTATGTATTTTAAGGTAATTCATAGCCCCAGCTAGTACAGTTGCACTAATGATGAGCTGTGAAAATTAAATTATCATTTTTTCAACAATTTCCAAACAAACTGTTATTATATTGTTACAAACAGATGACTATTGATAATAACAGGAGACAATTGTTGAAAAAAATGAATTTTGTTAGAAAAGTAATAAAATGTGGTACCTGCTATGTTGTCTAATCCGGGTGTCAAAATAAAGCACTTTCCGCTCAAATATATCAAAATTATTAATTACAATATCCAGTTTAATGTTCCATCTAGGGTCAACCAGTGTTACTTTTTCAAAATAACTTGAAAATATTGCTCTTATAAATCAAAATCCAAACACATCTTCCTTTGTCCCATGAGGTCACTCACCCATGCAAAAAGCATGCAAATCATGCCCACTTGAGTTTACCTGTAGGACAGTATAATCTCTACATGTATAACAATGTAAATCTTGTGTAATGGTATTTGTGCAGTGTTTTGAAATTCATAATAGTCAATGTTTAAAAAGTTATTGTGAAAAAGTAACACTGGTTGGCCCTAGATGGAACATTGAACTGGATATTGTAATTAATTGTTTTGGATTTATTTGAGTGGAAAATGCTTTATTTTGACACCCGGATTAGACAACATAGCAGGTACCACATTTTATTACTTTTCTAACAAAATTCATTTTTTCAACAATTGTCTCCTGTTATTGTCAATATTCATCTGTTTGTAACAATATAATAACAGTTTGTTTGGAAATTGTTGAAAAAATGATAATTTAATTTTCACAGCTCATCATTAGTGCTACTGTACTAGCTGGGGCTATGAATTACCTTAACACGAAATCGTATCAATACCAATTGATACAATTGTTTCAATATACATGTACTACGTTTGTCCTTAGGTCACATTGGTATTCTTCAGCCATTTTCTGGTAACTAGCTGGTAGACTTTAAGTTTGTTTTTTTGGTCAGTCTAGTCTATTTCTCTTAAAGAGAAATTAGTGAAACTTGGAATATTTACAAAGGGTAATGAGCGGTTGTGCAAGGCACAAGAGCCAAAACTTTATATTATTTTTGCCCTTTTCAAATGACATTTAAATGAATCTTAATGTTACCTCTAACTTTAAAAGCCCTTGTCTTACAATATATTAACTTAATAGTTATATTATCTTATCTGCATCAGCAAATACATCTCTGACAACAATAATGATACTGTTTTATAAGTTTTTGTTATGCACCTGTAAAATGGCTTTAAATTGAAACCTATAGCATTGAAAGCAGGCGACACATGTGTTCCGCGGAACACCTAATTTCAGTTTTCCTTATTCGACGGGGGATATCAATTCAACGAATTTGCTTGTGTATATTAATTTTCCTGTCACCATTTGTTTGAGTGGTTTTTTTCTTATTTCCTAATATTCTATCATATGTATTATCAAACAAGTCTTAGACATACGAACATGTATCATTTGAGGGATTTAATTTCGAAGGTCTAGGGCGAAAGCTCAGTCGAACATTGGGTGTGTGATAGATGAAAATGGAACTTTGACAGCAAAATATGACAAACATTACACTATAATTGCAGGCTCGGTTTGATTGAGCATGTTCGTGGGCAGTAATGGTAATGCATATTACTGCCAACGGTTTGAGCGCAACTCAAAATTTACACAAAAAACGTTACCATTGTGATCCACCTTAATTGATGGTATGCATATGGCGATAAAAATGGAACCCAGCGGCGTATGGTCTCCAGATAAAAGAAAATGTTTGACCTAAATGAGAAAAAATGGAATGAACTAAACAAAATGGAATTTTGACAGGGGATCAGAGAATATGAATCATGCATATCACAGACAATGCCAAAGCAAATTTAAAAGCAGAAAGTATATAGTTGACTGAACAATATCCAAATCTACAGGTATATTGGCTGGGATATTGAAACCACTATCTATAACTGGGCGAAATGTTAAAGAAGTAATTTTGGTTTAAACAATATTTATTTCTCCGATAAAGAACATATACTTCCTGTTGCCATCATCATAGTGCAAGCTTAAAATTGCTCTAAAACAGATGATTGCATAGATTTCACACCTCTACCTTGATAACATACTAAAACTGATATTACCTGGTTATTTGACAACCAATGTTAATTCCGTTTTCATTAACTTTGCAAACAATTTGTCTTGAGACAAAGATGTATTTTTACCAGTTATTTGCTAGATTATAAAATTTTCGCAATAGAACACTTGTGTGCCGAACTTTTTTTGTTGGGTATATTTCAACGCGACTGTAATATAATACGTTCTACATTCGTATGATTACCTGTATTCCTAATGCGACATTTGAACAAAATGGCTGAATTTAAGTCTGTGTTTTTGTATTCTGTTTTAATATCTACCGTGATAGGACTAATAGTTTTTAAGATTTTGTTAAATGGAATGAACTTTAATAATAATACACGTATTATATCACGGATAAGGAGTAGAGAAGAAACTGATCAGGTTGTCAGGTATGTGAAAATACCTAACAATGACTCCATGCTTTGTGTTGAATGTTATCACGATATTTTATACTCAGATCTGAACACGTCGCAAGATATGGTGTATGATTATTTCAGTGGCAAGTACCTGTTCGACAAACCTCCCCTGCAGTCCATGGCAGCGAATAAATTAAAATTCTGTGACGACAGAATAACGGTGTATAGTGACATGTTTGCCATCCTAAATGACGTCACGATGTATCCTAGGAGACGCCAAGATCCAGATAATATAGCAAAAGGCGGTGAAGAAATACGAGATGTTATTCCTGTACTCAAAAATAACTACAAACAAATATTCACATTTAACTCAGACCTGTTTGAAATGAGTTGTAAAACTAATACTGATATTAAGGCAATGCAACTTCCTTGGCTTAAAAATTTGAAGCTTAATGTTAAGGATAACGCAAACATCGATGAAACACCGTTCGACTCAGCTGGAAAGCATGTAATTATAATAGCAAGGGGTGATTATGCTAATATGCACAACTGGATGCGTAACTTGTATAATACATTTCTAATGATGATGTTCTTCAAAGTTCAACCACAAAATGTCAACATTTTGTTTATGGACGGGCATCCTGCATCCGAGCTCGACAAAGCATGGACCGTTTTATACGGGCCACCTTCTAGAATTGGACATATCCAAACTGCAAAACGATATGAAAAAGTTATTCTAAATTTTATGGAACATCAAGGACCTGTGAGTGATTTTCGCAACAAAGAAGTGCCATATATTGAAGAATTCCGATCATTTGTTCTTTCACAATTTAAATTGCCAATAAAGACAATTCTGAATTGTTCGAAGATAAAAATAACCATAATAATAAGAAGAAATTCTGTGTATCATCCGTGGAATCTAGAAGGGAAAGTAGGTAGGAAGATATTCAATGAGGCTGTTCTTGTTAATGATTTGATGAAGGAATTTCCAGGCGCATGTGTGAAGCCGGTTTTAATGGAAAGTCTACCAATGAGATCACAACTTCAAGTTATCAGCCAATCAGATATTTTAATAGGAATGCATGGCGCTGGAATGACTCACGTTATGTTTCTCCCTCAGCATGCGGCTGTATTAGAAATGTTTGCGAAAGATTTTAAAATTAATCGCCCGTGGTATGAATGTTATAACTCTATAACTAAATGGAGAGGAATGAAATATGACAGTTGGGAAAACTTTGATAGTAAACTGGAAATGCCATTTGATTTCACTGTTCTGCCAACCGATATCATCGTGAAAAAGACAAGAGATCTAGCTAACAAGATATGTCCAATCTAAAATGTTTTTATCAGCACACAGTTTTGGGTATCACATATACACATAAGCATTCTCATAATACAAATGAATATTAGTTATATTGAGGTGTGACAATCATGTGGCAATTTTTATATCTGATGGTTAAAGCAGATTTTTGGAATGGAATCAAACGGATACTCTTCAGATAAGATACATATCATTATAGCTTGAAAATTACAGAGAAGAGTGCTAACATTTTAAACTAAAAATTCTTCAAGAACTTGTCGTACATGAATATGTTGTACTAATCATACCCATGTTACGTTTTGATAACATTTCATTTGAGGTTTTCGACGTTTTATAAGATTTATCACATAGCATGAATTATGTGGTTTGAGAATAAAAATAGAGGAATGCATTAGTAAGATGCACGACAGACTGTTCAACAGGGCATTGCTAACAACCACAAAGTCAACCAAAGTTAAATATTTATTGTAGAATTAAAACCGAATTTAGAAAAGTTTATGAGACAATCTGCCGTCTGCCAAACTATTGAAGAGCATGTATTTTTAAATATTTCATTATGTGGAGTATCGATACATTGTTTTGGTCTGATGCCTCTCAGACTGACGGATTGATTTCGTGATATATACTTATACCTGTATTTCTATTGCCTTAAAACCTACAAGATATACACAATGCAGTGGCTCTTACTGCGCATTGAATCAATGAGATCAGTGGCTATAAAACACGCAACCTTTTGCATAATAACACAGCTCATATGGGCTTGCCTACGTACTTTCCATATGGGACCCATATGAAATTTTCCAGATACAGCTTAAATGGGCAAGCCTACGTACTTCTCATATGGGACTTAATGCACTTTAGCGGATAGAGCCCATATGTGATTTTCCTCGTTTTTCCCATAAGGGTCTTATAGGGGCAAATCTATATGAGCTTGCCGAGATATATCCCATATGGGACCCACATACACGTTCCCGGATACAGCCCATATGACTAGCCCACGTATTTCCTTATGGGACCTATATGGGTCCTATATGGTAAACCAATATGGGCTTGCCCAGATATAGCCCATATGGGACCCACATAGGCATGATATCTAGGTATTTATCGCCTCTATGATTTTTTGTTATTGGTGTTATCACGGCGTGCCGTGTTTTGATAGTGCTACAAAATGTGATCATTCCAATGTTGCCCAGTCGTTATAAGTACTATTAAGAACAAAATATTATCATTTTTGTTGCTTCAGTATTTCGTCATATTTATGTATGCTATCTACCCTCATCGATTACTGTTCACATTCCCGGCATATTATTATTTTAGTAATGATTACTAGTACTGGTTGTAATAATTTTGCATGTTATATAAAAATCGTTTCCGTGTAAAGAGCCATTTACATGTTGTATGTGTTCATGTGGTTTAAACAATGTTTGTTATGTGGATACACAATTGTATCTATTCTGTATCAATATTATGAAGCTGTGAGATGCAGAAGTAACCGTTTGGTTGATCAACACAAAACTGCTTTATTATTATACTGCTTTTTGTTGAACGCATATTCTTTAACATGTTTAATTAACCTAAAAAGAAACTGTATTTCATAGCTGTGCTGAAAGTGTTACTAATAGCATATTTCAGCTCGATCACTTTTTCCGTTGCACTTCAGCTCTTGAGATCAGTGAAACCATTAACTCCCCTTTTAGATAATACGACTATTGCATTTTGTCTTTAACAATTTTTTTGTCATATGCGTCGATCAATTATTTGAATAAATAATAGTCATGCCTAGACTGTTTATTGTGTTACAATTAATGTTACGATTTTCCTTTTTGTCAGTCGACTTCATAGCAATGGCTGACGCGAAACATATTAACGATTAGTATCTTAATTGTGTAATTACCTCTCCTTTTTCTGTTTATGAATAAGGTAATTGTTTACAAATGTATTCTGCTTGACGAACAAAATGATTCCTCTACAGTCAGCTCTCTCTTTTCCTTTTAAAAATGCTCCAATACAATGCAAATTATAAATTAAAACGTTTACAAGTTTGGATGAAAAGCTCTGAAGCGAGAAACCGTGTTTATTTTGTTGAATATTTTAGAAAAAAATATAAAATAATTAATATATCAAAGTGAAGGTCTTTCTTTGCCAAGAAGATACCACTTAATGCACTTAAAGGTTGTACAAACAATTTATATCACACACGATGTAATATTTCGTGGTTTGGAATATGAGTTTGTCGATACAATCTAAATACATAACAAAACATTTTAAAGCACGATATAAATTATCTTAACAATATGTCCTTTAAAAATATTTGTTGTCCATGTATCTATCCATGTTGTCGTTAAAACCATTTTACCAAGAATTCATAGCATTAACATCGCTTTCAACGCATAAAATGCCTTTTCTGAAACGAAATAAGTCTCGTTTACAAAAAGGGCTAGGGCATCGGAAACGTATTTAAGAAAAATATTCAACAATCTTCAAATCTGACGAAGTTTTGTTGTTATTGAAACAAAACTTGTTTCTAGTAGACTTGTATTTATATCAAACGATAGGTGATTCAGTATTGTTTAAATAATTATGATTAGGTACAACTCATTCAACTGTCTAGGCGGCGTTGGCAGAAAAAGGTATTTCCATAAATGTCCAAGAAAATGAAAAAAAACCAGAGCCTCCAATATTTCATATTTGTGTTCAGTTGCATTTAAAGTTCCCCTTTCATAGGAAGGTCAATAAGATCTAAAAACATATTTAAAAGAAAAATTCTGGAAATGGATAGGGTGATCAGATCCCAAGTGAATGGGAGATCTGAGAATATGCTGATTGTAACACTGAGTAAGGCTTGACTCCGCATAAAGTGTACGAGTTCTTCCTCTGCTACCTTATTCAATTTCTGTAAACTTGATATAGAACGCGAAGCCAAACCTGAAAGCATAGCGTATCTTAAAAAAATCATTTGGCGAACGTTTAGTTTGAAAATTGTTTCAGAATAAGTACGCAATTTGAACGGTATTTGTAGATGGCATATGGCATTATAGGTGAATGTGTAAATGAAAGTTTATTTTTCGCAATTATAACGTGTTGGAAGAATATACTTGTATATGAAGGTACATTAAGTTTCCTTGTATATTCTAAAGTTTCTAGTGATATTTTACGCGCTGTTGTATATGCCTTTAATTTAAAAGTAATTATTGTGTAAAGCACAGCCACTTTTTACTTACGTGCTGATTGATTAGAACAGCGACGGAATACAATCACAAGAATAAAATTTTTATAACATATTATACAAAGAACTTAGTCTTCTTTAATAATAATGTCTCTATGTGGTTAATGAGAGCGTTTAAATGAGTGTTAGAAAGGAGATTCAACTATGTAAATAAAATTATCATATTCAAATATGTAACCTCAAACAATTAAAGATCACGAGAACGAACCTGAGGGGTTTCCGCCTTTGAGCGATCATTTGCAAAACATTTTGTCCATTGAGGTTTAAATCATTTGTTTCGAGTCGTCGATTACGCGAGAATCTGTGTCTTTGTTTCATATTTGTTTGCAGTACAAATTTTATTAATCAAATAAAAAGTGAGATGTCCACATCAAGAATGTCCACACACGAAAGGGTCAGCCTCCTCACATAGCCATAAACAGAAAGGGAAAGAAAGAGAGGGTTTATACCGTAATCACCCTAAGTATTGGGACACCCTAAATATTGGGACACCCTTATTTTTCACGAAAATAATTATTTTTGTGTCCCTATATTTTGGGACACTTTTATTATCGGTATTTTGTGGTGTCCCTAAGTTTTTGGACACGTTCAGAAACGGTATTTCCACGTTCCTAACTTTTGGGACAAGAGATATGTGCTCGGTAATTATGCAGGTCGGCACGTGTTCTTCAAACTTTCACCAACTTATTGCATAGCTTACCTTACTGTGCTGTGTATTTGAAACAAAAAGTTTAAACATTTAAAGATATCGAGCATTAGGGATTCAAGAAGAAAAAAAAATATATAGTACCGGTATACCATTTTTTAACTAACGCTCCTCTATAAAATAAAATGGCCATATTTTTCATTTTTAATTAATTATATCCCCATATCCAAAGAATTTTATCTTTGTTTTTTTGATCTGTTAATTGTCAATAACTTGCTAAACTGATTATAAAGTGCAAATAACAGGGCGAGTGTCAGTGTCAGTCCTGAGTATTGAAGTTAATTTTATCAAAACAGTCTGTCCAATAACTGTCAAATGTGTGAAAACTTCCCATATTAAGCCACATGTTTCAAGTCGGCTTGCATATGCCATCAAAACATGAAGGTATTAACAGAATGTCAATTACCACTTAACGAAATAATGCTTGACAAGTTTTAACACAAAATTAAACATTTTAACCTCCAAACTGTAGACAGAAAATAATTACAAAAATACTAAAATTATTTGATTTCGTATAATCATAATTATGTAACGGTTGATCCATATACGTTGACATCCTATATTGTTTTAGACGTAACTGGTGCATGCATGCAAATCGACCCAAAATATTGGGACACTTTTTGAACAAATATTTTTTTTGCGACCCTTAATATTGGGTCACGAAAAATTTTAATTATGTTTAACTGTCCCAATACTTAGGGTGATTACGGTAAATATATCAATTGCAAAATAAACACCTTATACAAATAAAGAAAATGAGATCCCAAGCTGTTTACCTTAGATTGAAAGGTATCAAGAATGGCTACAAACAGAAGACACTTATTCCCCACACAGCAAAACAGCTGACAACGATGATAAACATAGAGTTTATGAATCCATTTCAAAATAAACAACACTAAACATCACAACAAGTTTCACCAACCTCACACTTGCACCAACAGATTTTTTATGAACACACAAGTTCTTGTAGTGAATTAGCTTCTACCCAAACATCTACTGGACAATGCTGCGAGCAAAAGCAAGCACAGATACGTATATAATTAAATACGAAGCTTTTGACAATGTAGAGCAACGAAGGTAGGTTTTGAATGACCTTTTTGAGACCACAGCACCAGGAAATTTAAGATAAAGTTTAACATGCTTATCAGAAATACCCTCACTCAGAAATATAATTTAGCCTAGTAAAGATATCTAAGCATGGCAAGGTTTAATAAATTACATTTTACAAATGTATAATAAAAATATGTTAGTACAGTATTATAAAAAAAGTTGTTTATAGTATTCTCTGTTACAAAATTTATAAAGTAAATAAAATTATGACTCTTTAAACATGATTCTTTAAACACAATTGCAAAGAAGCATTCAGGCTCGAAGCTTTGCCTGCCGGACCTGCAGTATCAGCTTTAAGAAAATATGAAAAACATGTGTACCATTCCGTAGACATTACTTACTCCGTCTTTAAATTAAACTACACCTAAAATTCAATATTCCTTTGTTACAAACTATCATACAGTAGTTGTAAATCATATTGAAATAAAAGTATCAATTACAGTCACAGTTATCGTTTGTGTAATCTTTAGAAGGATTTGTAACATACAAGTTTGGTATTATTTGACATAGGTAGGATTAAGGATGCTGGGATTCGTGTAACGTAAAATACAAAGGTTACACGTAAGAATTTGATTGAAGTTGGGATGAATTCTCTTGTGAGGTAATTACATATTAAATTTTTCAATTTATATACCTCAAAGGGGTAGATTCACGAAGGCTCAAAATTGGCCTAAAATTATCTAAAATATTCAAATTGCATTGACATCACTGAAAGTGTGCTTTTTATAATCTATAATGGTTGTTTTCTTAAAAAGATAAAAAGTAAAGACGAACACATTAACCAAAATAAAAAAATAAGTATGTAAAATGTGTCTGAAATTTGAAAATGTTTGCAAAATGCAATTTTTTGTTAAATTTTCGTCATATTTTGGTGATTTTCATATTGGGCACAGGCTTCGACCAAACTAATTTAAAGAATTTTCTTTGTATAACTGTGTGCTGAATTCATGGTCAAAATTTGATTTTGGTCGAGAAGTGTGCCCTTATCAAAATCCTCTAAAATCTGCTGTGAAAATGGACAAAATTATGAATTTTTGCACATTTTCCTAATTTTTAACAATTTTGATGGCTCCTTGTCAAACTCCTTTAGCAGTAATCAACATAAAATTTTAAGATTTGAAAAGTATAACCATTTATGTATTCAATGGCATTAAAATTTAAGATATGAAACAAAATTTAAAATTTTACATATTTTTAGGCCAATATTAGGCCTTTGTGAACCTACTCCTTTGTTAACCTAAGAAGTGAATGATTAAACCCTGCGTATGCTCCTCATTTATAGAATGTCTTTAACAGGACGCATGAATGAAAAACAAAATTAATAAAATGATAAATTTGCCTTTGTCACCCTTCTATACGTTGAGTGTTGTATCTTACATATTGTAAAGAATATGAACAGGTGGCAATGCAAACGCCAGTCAACCGCTCAACAGCGATACTACTATTAACGACGTGCTCTATGAATCTTACACTTGCATAAAAATTGACGTTATTTATAACCAAGATGATGGGTAAAACATAATTTTGCATTTTGTGTTAAACATAATCAAATGGCTTTGTCGTTTATATATTTTATTTGAACAAAACAAACAAATGAAAATGAAATGGTGTGGTTTTCTAAAAGGTTTAACAATGTAATAAAGCATTATACCTGATCAATATGGAATATTGTCACAAAGACTTGAATTTCACCTCGTTTTATTATAAATAGCCATCATTTAGAGATATTTTGCTCTTTTTATGTTGTAAAGAAGTATTTGTTTTTCAGTTTTTGAATAAAACATTGTTAACGCGATGTAACTCAACATTTCGGATAGTCACTTCTTTCAATCATTATAAAAGAACATCTAGTTTTATGAGGTACAATACATTAATATATATTGCAAAATAGTAAACAGGTAGGAATTCACTAAGCCGGCGTGAAAGCTTCCACGTCAGCAGGTTCCAGCCTACAATGCACGTTGCAACGGTAATAAACGAAAACCGTACTTTGAAAGCCACTGGACCCGACCAATAAAAAAATGAATACACGGTTTGATAGAACCTATTCATGAGCGTATTGACAATGCATATCACTGTTCACGCCCACTACCCCTGGGCTGAGAGCAACTCAAAATAGACACAGATAGCTGTTTAATATGTTTCTTGTTTAATGATCTTTGAAAGCTTAACTGATCACAGCACTGATTGTATGTTTATTAGACTCTGTTTTAGGTTATTACATTGTTTTGTATTTATATATTGGTGCGCCCTTTCGAAGAAGCTGTGCATATGTTGTTCGGTCCGTACATTCGTCCGCATCCACTTTGTCCGTTCAATAGCTAGACAATGCCTAAACACCTTGTTAGGGAAATTTGTTATTACCTGTGTTCTGCCTTTTTTGACTTCATGACATTTTCAGGTCAGTATAATTCGAGATCACATCTACCTTCTACACAAAACCTTGTCCGACCAATAACTAGAAACCAATTTATTATGTGAGCCTCAGATTTGGTAGGTAGGGAAGATTGTTATTACCTGTATATGACCCCTTTTTATTTGAAGTCACTGCATCAAAAGGTTAAGTTCAAATGAACCTTCAACGCAAAATTCTCGTCTGGTCAAAAAATTAACAACGATTTTACCAATTGCCTTCATATTTTATTTTGAATAGAGGTGTGTCATCATAATATTATTATAGATGACCCCTATTTAGTTTAAGGTTAGTAGGCCTAAGGTCAATGTCCTTCCACAAAACATCATGTCTGACCAATAATTATACAACTGTTTCATCAACAGTCCTCAGCTTTGAAAGGGAGATTGATCATCTCATGTTTATGACCCCTATTAATTTTCGATTATCACGTTTAATGTCAAGGTCACAATGACCCTCCAAACATAGACTTTCTCTGTGCAATAACTACAAAACAATGTAGCCTATGCTTCTCAAATTTGGTAATGAGGTTTTCAACTTCTGTAAATGAATTTTATTTTTTAACAGTCAAGATGACAGTTACATTAGACACAAATATATCGTCTCACAAATTAAAAAAAAAATATTTGGGTGATCAATAACTTAATTTTACTATCCAACTGGCGTTTGGTGGTATATATGTTTTACAAACTTCTCTTGCTTTGATTGCCTTTTCTTTTGTCCTGAACTGACGGGAAAGGTTTTAAACTGTATTTTATGCAATAATGTTTCGCATTCACTTACTCCAAGGCTCCAAGAAACGGTCTAAGACTTTTGACGATAGTACCCAAATGCACAAAACACGTTACATAACACGTGACAAAATAGCAAGTCTTATCGTGTTATTGTTATTATTTAATCAGATATTAACCTCAAGTTTCTTTGCGTCACAGATTGTGTTTACTTTGTCGGGAAGACTACTTTTTTTGTTATGTTTCCCGTCAATGCATTTTAGTTATTTTACATATTGTTATATTTTTCAGACCCTTGATGTATCGTGCAATACTTGGATAACCTTACATAAAGAGAGGAAGTTAATGAAGAAAAAACTCATCTTCTGATGGCATTATGCAGAGACAGAAATGGTGCATGCTATTTCTTCTAGTGTTTTGTGTTATTACAACGGCTCTAGTTTTTACCATTGGAATAACAGACCGAGCACTAAACCTTTACATCACTATGTTTCCAGGGCTGTCAAACGAATCCAAATTAAATATTAGTAACAGTTATAACAGTAATACAACCAAGCTTACATTATGCGTAGCTGGAAATGCTTCATCGAAACTCAAAGGTTGCAAAGAAAATAAAACGCTGGCGAATATTAATAAAGAACAAAACTGCTCTCGAAAGGATATTTTGGGCCACTTTTATAGTTCGTTCATAACACTTAATAACCGTTTGACCGAATTAAATGGTTTTGATAATAGAACCAAAAATGAAACAGTTTTACAAGAAGGACAAACAAAAATTGCTATTTTAATACCATCAACGACAAGAAAATTAAAATGCCAACAATTGATGACATTCACCTTGTTTGAAACGTGTTTACCATCCATCATTAAAACCCTAACTAGAGGATATTTTTACAAGATATATATAGGATTCGATGCAAATGATGAGTATTTTACTGAACTGAATGACCAAATAGTATTACAATATTTATCCAATCAGCACATTTCACTTGTTGAGGTAAACTGTCAAACGTTTGTTGAAGCTGTCAATACGATCGCTAAAGCGGCCTATGATGAATGTATGGACTATTTTGTGCGAATAAATGATGACACTGAGTTTATTTCCTTGAACTGGACAGCTTTAGCTATTAACGTGCTGCGAAATTATGCCCCACCGAACGTAGGCGTGGTCGGACCAACTTTTTTTGAAGGAAAAACCTCTATATTGACGCACGACATGGTACACAGATCACACTTAGACATATTTCAGTATTACTATCCACCGGTGTTTGAAAACTGGTGGGCCGATGACTGGATTACAGAAACTTATAAACCCGATCGCATGGTAAAGCTTCAGTCATGGACTGTGAAACACTTACTTCAAGATGCAAGATACCTTGTTGACAGGTCATTACAAAAAAAGCTACTTATGGAAGTTAAAGAGGGTAAAATAAAATTGCACTCTTATTCGGCAGTGTTTGAGAAAGGAAAAACGTTTGCCAGTCCGTAATCTGTCCGATTAGGTTAAAAGACAATGTTTAAAAAAACTACACCGTTTATGACATTGTCTATATTGACTTTAAGATTCTAGCTCAGACAAATGTTGGAATAAGGCTATCAAATGTCACCCGAACATTGAGAAAGTTACTGTTAAATAATTGTGATAGTTGGTAAAGTCTGTCTTTAGTACATGTAAAACATTTATTGAACTTAGGATCAAACTTCTCGATTGAATTATCAAATAATATTAACAAGCCGTTCTGGAAAATGTACTATGCAGCTGGCACTTAACATGCTTAATATGTTGTAATGTAGATGTTAATAATTTAAATCAAATGCTTTTTTCCTCCATTATGGAAAAATAATAAAATAGCAAACGGTTCACTATGTCTTGAGAGTTGGTACAAAAATGTTATTAATGTTATCGACCTATGAAGATGGTCATTTGTTCATCGAACAATTAAACAAACGTTACAGAATTCACGGATCCTTTTTAGATTAGTATCGAGTCTTAAATATTATGTCATTAGAATGGAGACAGGGAATGTTTATGGGAAATCTTGTAAAAAACCTAGATGCTCGATTTGTTTCTTTTATCCCTGTCCTCGTGTTCCTGTGGATATGACTCCGGGAGCTCTGGTCTGTAAGATCATTGAGTACCCGGCCCCTTTTTTATAAAATGCGACTAGCTTTTATGTTTTATAGTTATGCCCTTGTGCTTTTGCCTGCACCGTTGTTGAGCTAAAGTGTCGGATATACCATGACAACTTGTACTTGTTTGCTCATTTGAAAACCTGTTGGAGCTAGTGAAAGGTTGGTTAACCCTAGAACCTGGTTAAAACCCCCAGTGGAGAATTGTTTCCAAGGTGGTAACCCGTCATAAAAAACTTTATAATTTTCATTTTATTATATTTATCGTTTTTTTTTTCAAACGGTATTTCGTTTCGATCTGTCTATGATAAATATTAAGGTATGATAAAAAAAAATTACGACACTTTTTCATGATTTTTTTAAAAACAGTGATTTGCATGACGTGTTTTCTGCTTGGAATCAATTAGATCTATGCCCAGGAAAGAGGGTGCATCTGAGGGGGTGGAGGTAATAAGGTATAATCCTTCTGTTCATATTTCAACACCTGTTATCCTTTTTCAAGATGGTAACATTTCGAAATTTCTAGATAATGACATTTGTCGATATGCAAACAGAAAACAACAAAAATCAACGTCACATTGATAAGGTATTTTGTTGTTTGCTTCCTAACCTAAAATTCATCAAATAATTGTGTATGGGTAAAGACATTTTGTTTAAAACGAATGAATTTCTATATACACCAAGACGTGGTGAATAATAGATGAACACGGAAGTTTGAAAGTCAAACACGACAAATATTAAAATATTGCAAGCTCGGTTTAATTGAACGTGTCAATGGGATGTAATGGAAATGTATATAACTGTCCACGGGGCCTTGCCTAGAGTTGAGCGCCACTCAATATTTACACCAAAAACAGTACAAATTCAACCTTAGCAAACGTAGGTGTGCATATGAAGGTAAACATGGCACCTTCAATTCAGTGTTTTAATTTTAATACCAATGATCGAACGAGAAATCTATTGGCTGAACTGAACAGTATAGATATATGACAGGGAGAAAATAGATACTGCATATCGCAGCTAAATGGTAAATGCAAAATTCAAAAAGCAAGAAGTATATCGTTGAATGAACATTAACCGAAGCTTAACTAGCTGGGATTTTGAAACAATCCATCTTACAAGTGACCGAAATATGAAAACAAAAGTGTTTTTGAAGTACTATAAACTTATTAAAACGTGTCGCGCCCAAAGACTTTCATGACGATAGTGATACATGTAATACTGATCAGATGTATGGGTAGACTTTTACAACCGCCATAAGACTCAACAAATGCAGCTGTTGTAAAAATAAAAAAACCGAATATATGCAATCGTTAGTAATCCAATCGCACACACATTTACTTCGACGCAGTTGTTTACAAATATCAGGTTCCTGAAAATAGAAAGTTACAAAATATAAGAAAATCTGCTAAAACATAGAATAGTTCCAGGTAAATGAAATTCCATTTGCACCGACGTGTTTCCCCGGGTTAAAGAATCGGATTTATTAATACGACTTATAAATAATAATTTGAAAAATACAGTAGAAGTTCGAAGACGCTCTGATCTCAGTAAAGTAATTGAGTATGTAATTGACGCGTATAGATAATTAGTGTGTCTTTATGTGATAACAGTGTTATAAGCTTATTTTGTTTATATTTCCTTTCGCTTTTTGTGCAGTGTGGCGGCCGTAAAAAGTATCCCCGTTCAGTACTGTTATCAGTAAATAACCCGTTACCGATGTCATGCAGTGATTGTTACGTATATCAGGGCTATCCAATCAACCTTTTTTGGGGGTTGTCCCGGTTAGCTCAATTGGTTGCGTCGCAGGAATTGCAGGGCTAGGCGCTGTCGCCGTGACGGTGAGGGTTCGCTCCCAGCCAGAGGCACTATCATTTGAAATTCACAATAGCGCTATTTGTGCAGTGTGGCGACCGTAAAAAGTCTCCCCGTACATATATACAGTACTGTTATCGGTAAAATAACCCCATGCATGATAATTCTACAATTATTTCCTTTTATATATAACAGACATACACATGGGGATGTTTTGTGCTGCCCTTGTTACTGATCTGTTTTAATACTGCTTTGAAAAAAGTGATGTATGCATAGCAGGAATAGCCACAGGCAGATAACACAGCCTCGTACGCAGAGAAAGTGAAAGGGAACATATGTTTATAACAATATTAAATCAAACTAAGACAGCATAAAAATAAATGAAAAAGATAACCATTGGGGTTACCGCCTTGGAACGGTCAGTTGCAAAACAATATGCTACTGGAGGTTTAAACCAGGTTCTAGGGTGCACAAACCTCATACTTGCCCCCAACAGGTTCTCATATCAACAAACAAGTACAAGTTGTCTTATTGAAACAATTCCAATCCACCCCTTATGCCCCAGTTACATTACCTGGCCGGGGGCCGTTGGCCGGTGGTATGAGCGATGTCCCAACCTCAGTTCCCATCGGCCAATTATTCTTTTACACATCTGTCACAGCAACAGGCTTCGTACGAAGGTCGTTCATACCATGCCGATGATCGTACGGCGAGTGGCTCAGGAGGGACACACTTTTTGACCGACTTGTCACAGACAACCGGTCGGACATCGGGCAGTCTTCATCGATCATCCTAAAATGTTCGACTGGTGACTTATCATTTAGTTAGATATCGTACGATTATTGGCCGGTAATCTTATGGACATCGTAGGATGCCCGGGCGATGGAGATTCTTTCGGATAAGTAGTATATAATGACCACCCTACCTAGCAATGTCAATAAACCATAATGCCTTTGGATCCAAGACATCTGAGATGAGCTATGCTAAAGTAACAACTCGCACAAGCCCGGATTCAATATAATTATTGGCGGCGTTGTTGGAAGAAGCTGAACAAGAGAAACAAAGAACCCCAAGATGAAAAAGGCGGCGGTGGGTCCGAGATTAGATCTTAAAAAGAGCACTGTTTTGGCAATATGAACTCTGATGATAAAGCTTGAGGCGGAGCATTCGTCAGACTTTAAGTATTTCCTCCGCATGGAGCCGGGGATGTTCAACAAGCTTTTGAAACGAGTGGAGCTACGTATTGCCAAGGAGACAACGTAAGTTTAACTGAAATTAAGATTAATTTCCTTTAAATAACACATGTGTTCCAAATCTTTTTTATAATGCACTTTTTATGTTTTTTTCTCCTATGTGTTCAGGCAGAGGGCTCCCTTGGAACATGGTCTTAAATTGACGATCACTCTTCGCTTCCTTGCCACTTGCGTTAGTAACCACGACATTGCCTTTGCATTTCGAGTTCCCCGCAACACCATTTTGCTGTTTGTGACGGATGTCTGCCATGCCATCTTTGAAGAGTATCAGGCTGAGGTGTGGGAGTCTCCTTCGAAAGAACGCCCCTGGCGGGAAGTGGCACAGCAGTTCCAGAACAAGTGGAACTTCCCTCATTGCTGCGGGGCCTTAGTTGGCAAGCTATGTTACAAATTCAAAATATTACGCGCTTATAAAGGCCTAGCGAAACATCGCGTTTCATAGACCAATGTTCGAGCGATAACCTGGCGATGTATATTACATTGCTCATACATTCGCAATTTGGTCGTACATCGGTCGACTATGGGCCAATGTTGAGTCGAACATCGACCAATAATCGGTCAATGTCTGTTGCCCATCACTAACCGACGATGACCCTTAGATTCAACGAACACTAGACGATGCCTTCATCGGCCGATCCTCGAACGATGTATTAATGATGGGTTGCCGATGGAAAGCGATGTGGGGCATCGGTGGAGACATCGCCGATTTCTAACTACAGCTTATTTTCTCCCGATGACCCCCACCGATGCGCCCGATGGCCTCAGTCGCCGTCCATTGACTATGGGTGTCCGGCCGGCAACCAATCCATTTTAATAAAAATTGCATAAGTTGCCCATCGTATACCCCATCGCTTGATAATGTGACTGATACTTAATCGGCGGCGTGAGCGATGTCCCAACCTCAGTCCTCATCGGCCAATTAGTCCTTAACACATCTGTTACAGCAACAGGCTTCGTATGGAGGCCGTACATACCCCTGCTGGCGATCGCAAGGCGAGTGACTCCAGAGGGAAACAGTTTTTGACCGGAGTGGCACCCACTACCGGCCGGACATCGACCACACATCGGAAAGTCTTCACCGATCATCATAAAATGCTTGGTCAGTGACCGGGAGGTTAGATAGATATCATACGATTGTTGGTCGGCCATCTTATAGTATTTGTAGGGTGCTCGGGCGATGGTCGGCAGAAGTAACGTGAACTCCCGTAGTCGATGGAGAAAAGTATTAAATGGCAACCTACCTAGCATGCTCAATCAACCACAATGACTTTGGTACCGAGTTATTCTAGATTGGCCTTGCTGCAGTAACAACACGCACAAGCCGGGCTTCAACATGACGTTATTTGGCGGCGTTGTTGTTCGAGAGCAACAAAAAGCCCCATGGCGAAGAAGTCGGTAGTAGGTCCGATATTGGATATTTAAATGCTGTTTGGGCAGTGAGAAAGTCTTTAGAGGACACTTCAAGTATTTCCTCCACATGAAGCCGAAGATGTTCCTCAAGCTTATGGAACGAGTGGGAGCACGTATTGACAAAGAGACAACGTCAGTATAAATGAAATTGTGGTGAATTTATTTCAAATTTTGCAAACTTATGTATTCAAAATCTACTTTATACTGAACATTTAAATGGTGTTTCTCCATTTTCTGTTCCGTGCAGAGGGGTTCTTTGGAACATGGTCTTCATTTGACGATCACGCTCCACTTCCTTGCCACTCACGTCAGTTACCACGACCTTGCCTTCTTGTTTCGAGTCCCCCGCTCAGCCATCTTTGAAGAGTACTAGGCTGATACTTCATCAACCGAAGAAACCTGGCTGGCGGCAAATGCCACAGCAGTTCCAGAACAAATGGAACTTCCCTCATTGCTGCGGGGCCTCGGGCAACAAGCACGTGGTCAGGGGCATTGCTAATCATAAACCGATGTTCGAGCGATAATCGGTTCATTCACTGTTTGTGTTTAAAACATTTATAAATGCCGGCGCGATAGCAATATTACCAATGTTTTCCCATTCTCTCAAATATATAAGTATTGGCTGTCTATGTTATATCTCAAATTATGTATTATTTGAAATAAATACTGTTGCAACCAAAATACCATATCAGTACAGCAACTATATGTGATGTTTTCTTCCGAAAGAAATAAGCTTAGATCAGATCTTATTTGTTAAGGTTTGGGACAAAATGGCTACACTCATTTGTAGCTAGAAAGTTACAATCATTTGCATTTCAGTTTTGATGTTATCGCTAATGAAAGAAATGTGACAATCTGGTTTAAAGGGCATGTAATGTAACTGGAGAAGAAGACTACTGGTATAATAAAATGTTTAAATTTTAGATATACTTCCTGCTTTTTAAATTTTGATTTTGGCGTTGACTGTGATATGCAGGATTTATATTCTAAGATCAAAATTATATTCTGTTTAGTTCCGCCAATTGTTTTCTCGTTTAGGGCAAACCCATTCTTTTATCTGGGGACCATACGCCGCTGAACATGGAATGGTATTAATCTGAAAATACCAAATTGAAGGTTCAATGTTCACCGCCATATGCATACCAACGTTTGGGATGGATCAAACTTGTACTGTTTAATGGTGTAAATATTAAGTTGCGCTCAACCCGGGGCTAGGCGGTGTCGGTAATAATTAGCATTTCCATTACTGCCCATGAAAAGGCTCAATCAATCCGAGCAGGCAATATTTTCATATAAGTCGTGGTCGAGGGTCTTCAAAGTTCACTTTTCACTTATTTCAGTATACAATACATAGACTTTGCCATTCTGTTTCATTAATGTGGCACCAAAACACAAAAATGTTTCCCTACCATGACCTGAACAAGCAAAATCTTGTCAGTCACTAAATACATTTAGAACATCACGCAATTTCTCTGTGGAGCATGTTTAAAAAAACGATTGGTCCTTGTGATCGATTATTCCTTACTTTAGGCCCCAGTTACACAGACGGTCGGTGCCCAATATGCTATTTTAAGTTACTCGCTGTTTTGGTCGACTGCCATGCGTGAGGTGTTCTATGTAACCGGCCATCGGTGATGGACAAGTGTTCAATCGGCTAAATAAATATTTCATGGGTTGCTGGTAGGAGACCGAAACCAACTAAAACGGGAATGGGTCGGTGATAAGGATGGTTTTATCGGTAAAAATGATGAAATACTATCGGTTTTGGCCGTTTGTAAATCGGAGCTAAATAGGGCGTAACGCAGATAAATCGGCGTTTAATACCTAACGATCAGTGATTCAACACTTTCCGTCAGATATGGCCGGTGATTCATTTAAGGAATGATTCTTATGCAGATTGGACGTGCACGCGAGAGCTGGCAAATCCATAAATCGCGCTAGCATGAACCGCACCAAAATAAGAATCATTACTTATATTTACATTTTATTCATTTTTTTCTTTAAATAAACATAAGTCGAACGCTTTCAAAAATTAGTATTAAGTGAAAAGGGGGAAGAAATAAGTGGCATTTTTCAAACTGACGTTACTGACGTCATTACGGATCATGCGATTCATGCAAAATGAACCGATTTTTTTTTAAACGAAGAAATCAATAGGAATGTAAATATATTTGGTTAAATGTATCTTTGTTTGAACGGTGACATCGGTGATTAAGAGCTTGCATATCTCGTAATATAGGTTGCCGTGGGTTTTTTTCTTTTAAAAATGTATGTTTAAGTGATGAGAACCGATGACTTTTTCATTTCACAGAAAAACATCACCGATGACATGACGGTAGAAGTCGATTGGTCACAAATTGAATCCCTATTAACCACCGACCAAAACCGACAAAACCCCACACTTCAATTCTCATTTTTTCTATCGGTGGTAAGTGTAAGTTGATCGGTTGCTTATCGGTGGCCCATCGGCGATATAGGTTGTAGGCAGGTTATGAATCGTTGACAGCTGTTGTAGACAGGCTGTCGATCGGTTATTTGTAAAATATTTTCATCGATCGAGAATTTTAAACATGTTCAAAAATTCCAAGCGATTATTTTGCACCAACAGAACTTATCTTTTCTCAAGAGCAGTTGATCGGTGGCCAACAGGTGACCAAAAGGTGATATCGGTGTGTAATACGTTGTCATCGTTTCACTCCATCATTTGGCTGAAAAACTCACCGATCACTCACCGATGTCTCTGTGTAACTGGGGTGTTAGTTAACCCATAACGATGTTTAGATTTCTCAAAAATTCAACGCTCTGTCAGTTTTCACAATTAATTACTTAACCCTTTACTCCATGGACACACATTGATACCACATGGATAGCCAGTGAAAATCCAGACCAGATGGCAGAGATGTAGATCCAAATCAACTGGCAAATCCCTGTGGTCTGATCTAGATCTACAGTGTCCCCTTTCAGACTTATTCTAAAAGTAAGCTGATCTGGATCTAGAATTGTTGCCCATAAGATAAAAGGTGTGTCAATGGAGTGAAACGGTAATTATATGTATCGTAATGCAGCTGTGTTATAGTGATTTTTAACCCAAGTATACCCGATAATATACCATGGGCTCCAACATACGATAAAACTCAATTTTTATGCCAGTCTTGTGTAGAAATTAAGGAAAGAATGAAGCTTTCATCATTTCCATCTTCTATTTCTGTGCAATTTATGTAACTGACTTTGGTTGTCAGTTAAGATTTTAAATACAACATTTATTTTCAGAGAATATTACCGTTTTTTTAGTGAATGTTATAGAATGGTTTGAAAACTACGACACGGAATAAGTCTTACACTAGTAAACGGACGCAAGGTTGACGTTTTCTTTATTTTCATGTATTAGCGCTGCATGAATGTTTAAGGTATTGCACCTTTCACCATTGCTTTGCCATAAACACTAATATAAAAATCTCTCAAACGGCACAATGAAGTTCCATCAAACTTTGCCCAAACCAATGTTATTAATACATGAGCAATTTACATACGCTAAGGAAAGTTAGAACAGTAAAGAAAAATAGTTAGACCCCCCCAACCCTCCCCAAAAAAATCCTAAAATTCTATTTGCAATTTATCACAAAAACAAAGCAACACTATTTAAATGTCTTTATGAGAAATCAGTTACTGACAAAAGTACATAAGGCCCTTTGGTCTAACAAATGTATACAATGTAAGGTATTTGGAAAAAGGTGTCTGACCTTCAATTTCCTGGTCTCGATAATGGATGACAAAAAAATAAAATGTTGATTTCTCTCTTCACAATTGAAAGTTTTTTAAGGACCTTAGATAATGTTAAGTATCATTTCGCTTATGTTGACATTTGAACTGTTTTTGTGTTGCTTTCTTTTTGTGATAAATTGCAAATAGACTTTTAGGGATTTGTTAGGTCTAACCATTTTACATTATTGTCCTTACTTTTCTTAACATACGCAAAATAATCATAAGCTTATAGCATTTATTTGTGCAAAGTTCGATGGAAATGCAGTGTGCCGTTTGAGATATTTTTTCTATTTTTTATTTTTCGTTTAAGGCAAAGCAATGGTGAAAGGCGCAATACCTTAATATCGGGACATCACACTGAACAAGCCTGTACATTCTTTGGTATTTGTATTTTTATACCTTGTAACGAGAAAATGTACAATTGTGTTTGTATTTGAAGACATGTGAGAGCTAATTTCACAAGTAAATAAATACATAAAAACTACTTTGTTGACTTCTTTTGACCGTTGACTTCAAACATACACTTTTTATCACGTTGGTGACCATTGTATATATTTGATCAGGCACATCTCTGCAGTCTGATTAAAATCTACACTGATCACATAAAGATTCATGTGGTTATTTCTGACCAAGAAGTAAACAGTTCATATCCAGATAAGAACCAAAGATATTCTGGCTGAAATGGATCTATAATGGTGTAAATGTGGTAAAAGGAGTCTTTCTTTTTCATCGATGACAGTGCTATGACGACTGCCAGAAGGTTTATAGGAATAACCCTAAATATAAATACTTAATCTGGTAAACGCACGAACAAAGAGCATAAACAATGTTCTGGAAAGTGTATTTATGTGCAATTTAACGAACAAAACACAGTAACAATGGTGCCCTTTTTGAATACGACAAGATGTTGAATTTTTAAACTCTGCAAGTACAAATGGCTATCAGATATTTTACATCAGAGAACGAGACAGGTAACTAGAAATTTTGTCATATACAGAGAGAAAACACAACGGTTCAAGTCACATGATGCAAATTTTAAAGAAACACTATCTTGTGGAATCCTTCTACATATTAAAATAAATATAATAAAACATGTTTCTAGTTCAATACGGAATCCATTCAGAGGGAATGTAGTCTTGTTTGTTCATGGTTTTGTCGAAAGTACTACTTGGACGAAGAAACCCTTGAAAATATAAAGTAGTGCCCCCTGAAAGCCAAGCACCCCACCACCCAAAGGTCTCCGTTGTTACAATCACATGATCGCACTGTGCCATGAGCGCCATATCATCCCCAGGGTCAGTGAATGGACTGAACGCAACGTTGCCTTTTATTGTACGATTACACCACGCTATGTCATCACTCAAAACAATGAATGTAACTTGTTGATAATGTTCTGAGTAGTACTGTTGTGCTTTCTGTATGTCACTCCCCATTATTTCTTCACGTCCAAGATTTATTTCAATCTTCGACAGCGTATCATTTCGTCGTACATGTATACACACACTGGTACTTCCGTTTAGCCTCAAACTTTCTATAAACTTCCTTGCGTGTTGAATGTACGCTTCCTTAAGTCTGAATATTTCTCGTATCACGTGTTTACATTTATTGAAATATTTCCAAGATTGCAAAAACTTGTCTCTCATTATCCCCATTCCCCGTTGATTGGTATCATGAAGTTCATTTGAACAGTTGTAATGAACTGCAAACTTTTCACCGACACATTTAATTTCGAAGTGGGCTAAAGGCAGTCTGTTTTCACCTACCATATTTGGAATGTCGAAGTACTTTTTAGCGAGAGTTGTAGATGCAGGTACTAGTGGGATAAAATCGTATTCGCATGCAAGTCCAAACAGAGACGCCAGCTGAAACATTTGGTTACCCAGCCGACCTATCACTGTTTTGATAGTTAGAAAGCGAAAACATTCACCGGTATCTCTCAGATGAACATCCATTGACGAAAGAAGTTCTTCGTGAGAATAATTCCAATATAACTTAAAACAAGTTTTGTTTTCGTTCATTATAGTAAGGTTTAATAACATCCCTAGAAAACACGCTAAAATAACACAGTTAATACAAAATTTATAAAATCTCCTTAATCCACGCATAGCTACGTTTTATTGTTCCACCAGTTTCATTAAGTTTGTTCATACCTAAACCTGATCTCCGTGTATTGCCTAAATGTCATTTCATACATTGCATAAAAAACAATATCGGATTGGTTTTGTTTCGCAAATGTAAAATTTTGTTATGTATACCAGAGCAGTACGTTTACGATAAACGTATTGTTCCATTGTGTCCACTCCTTATTTGGTAAAGGTATAAAAATTCTCACGTCAACAAAAAAAAAAGAAAGTTTTCTTAGGATAAAATGTGCATTTGTAGCAACAATTGAGATTTGAATCCGCTTGTTTAACAGACACGTCGAGTAATAAGCGAAATATGCAATAGTGCCTTTATTCTCATTTAATATGAAGAAGTGCTTTAAAAGTTATGTGTACAACTTCTACTTAAATCTTTCCGTGGATTTTTTTAAATTTTAAAACAGGTAATTTTTCCTTTCATTAATTGTATTATAATCGTTGAAAACAATAAACGACTATCAAACAGTTTCGAACGAAAAAAGGACTAAAGGTAATTGATATTTAAGATTAACCACGTGATCATAGTTCCAATTGCCTCCCAAACATTTATGTTTAGATGTTGTATTGTTTTCTTTCCTCTGTTATTCAGCCGTGCAACTACATAAATAACTATATTTAATAGACGTTAATCTTTATAATGGTGTAAACATTCTCATCTTTTTATTTTCCCCCTATTTTAGGAATCATGTTCATGCTATAATCGTATATTGCCATATCACGTGAATATTGTTAAATAATACGCATTGTATGCCCATTATATGGATTGAGTTGAAATACAGAGATGTTCTGTTGAGTGTTTTGTTCACATTCATAATCTGCAAATGATATGAAATCAATCTAGTAGTCATCCTATGACTTCTCGATTTGCTGGTTTGTTTTTAAATTCCTTTCCAGAGACTTCATAGGAAACCGTCATGTTTGAACTCATTTTCTTTATGAACTTTTTAACTGAGCAGCATCTTCATAAACCAAAAGCAGACTCTCAGAGAAATTGCAATCAACACCTCTATATAGAAGGTTGGGTCGTTTTTTTGAAGACAAAACGACGGAATCGCTTGCACAGGTTTGGTTTGTTGTGTTTTTAACTGAATACAGCATGCCCCTCTTGCACAGATAAATAACTGAATTATAAAGTCTGTTTGCACTCAATAACTAAAAAAGTTCGTCTTAACAAACCTACTTACAAAATACAAACACTGTATAACAGTGGGTAAGACTTTCGATTTTATTGGAGGACAGAGTTCTTGACATATTTCAAATACATCGTAGTTTACCATGTACTGATACCATACATGTTTACATCTCTCGCTAAATGATTTTACGAGACACATTTAGATACCCGAAAATATTTTACTATGAACACAACCAGAATAACCAACTTGCACAATCAGGATCACTTGTATTTAAACCCAGTATACACAGCTAACTACTATGCTGCATATTTCTAAATTTTCATTTAATGTGTTCGTATATTCGTCATAGGAATGCTGGCTCCCACGTAACACCCCTCCCTTTAAGAGGAACCTTGTTTTCGTAGCAAATGCACGAAATTTTATACCTTTGCAGAACAGAATTTCTCAGACCATCCCCATATCCTTCCGCGATTTAATGCCGCAGAACGTTAAGAAGTACGTTCTTTGCTTTACTACGTACCGCGAAACACTTCACATTTCTTATTATAAAACCTTCAATATGCTGTAATTGACATAACAAATAACAATATTACCAAATCGACATAAATTTAACAACTGATTACTTCAAATTTAACTAAATAGATTAATAATAGTACAACTAGTCATACACTGACCTCTGTGTATCTATAGTTTATCAAAATTTAACTTTCTTTGTCAGTTCTTCCTTTTTATGTAGCCTAAAATGCCTATTATTTCTGATAATTGTAATTCGTTTTTATTTTTTATTTAATTTAGAAGGTTGAAGCAAACAGTGATCCTGTTTTCTATTCTCTCAGTTTATCAATTTTTAACATTGTCCACTTCCATTTCTCAAAGCTTAATGGGTTCCAAACAGTGTCGATATTTGAACCTATGAAAATTCATCAATTTCAGAGAGTTAAAATACATTAAGTGTGCTTGTTTTTGTGTTTGGCATTATTGGTTTTATAGACAAGCATAGCTCCAATTACTAGTCACACTATAAAACAGTAGAATACCGAATAATGGGTTATTCAGGGGACCGAAAAGTTTCGCAATTTTGCCATAATTTAGTTTTTTGCGGTTGTAATATAATATTACCGAATTTGCGCTCGGAGAAAATTTTTTCGCGGGTTTACTGTTGCAACCATTGTGTTCCACTGTTACATTTATACAGCCACTTCTAAATACTCTTCTAAAATCTCTTCTCTAGTAATTTTTTTATATAATGAAGATAAATGAGCATTTGTTTACCCCTTTCAATGTTTACAGTACATCTCGTTAGAATCAGCAGTCTCATAGGAAAACAAAAGACTTAGTGCGTAAATGAAAAATGGCAATCTTCAACAAAAACAATGATGATTTTGTTTCAGTTTTGTTTTTATATACTAGAATATCTTTATTGGACAAAAGTCCGGTGCCTGTGAGTAAACAACAATATACATATTTACAATACCAAAAATCACACATAAAATGGTCAGTGGCGGTCATATAATATAAAAAGTCGACATAAACAAAACCTGGAAAATCATAGCAAAAATATCAGGTTATAGAAATTAAATCGTGTATATCATTTGCAATCTTAAGACTGAACTATAAAATAGTTCTAACGTTGGAGAAAAGTGACTTAATTGATTGGTCCTCGCATGAAAAAGTTCAATAAATTTTGGGATGTTTTGTCTTTTTCGAAAATATGGTTTTATATATCTTATTCTAAGATCTTTGTACAGTTCACATTCGAGTAAGAATTAAAATTCGTCTTCTGAACTATTAAATAAAATGCATTTGCGTTCGTGTCGAGGTATTGCTTTCGGTTTATGCCACCTTCCAGTTTCTATCGCTAGTCTGTGCGAAGATAATATTAAACTTGTCAACGCTGATCTATATTTTTGAATTTTAAATGTTGAGGCTTTAATCGATGTCTTCGATTCTGCCATCCTGTTTTGAGTAAAAATATCTTTCAGTCTTTGTTTAACTTGTGATATGAATGCGAGAGCGGGTGAAAGGTCAGAGATCATAGATAACATTAACATTGATCGTTTTGTTAATATGCCGGACGATATTTTGAATTTGCAAATCCCTTCGCCACGAAATAATGATACTGTTGTGAACTGTTACGGTAACAAACTGTTATCTCTTGCCAAGGAAAATTCTTTGTTGATATGTAACGGTAGATTAGAAGAGGGTAAATGTACTTTTCAATCGTTACGTAGAAATCGAGTGTTATCCAGCACCGTAGATTATTTAATAACAAATTACGATACATTTTATTCTGTACAGTGTATGTATGTATTTTATGTAACGGAATTCTCTGATCACTGTCCTGTTTCATTTAACTTATCTTGCAATTTTTATAGTATAAATAACATTGATTATCAAACAAAAGAAAAAATAATTTGGAACTCGTCGGATACATTAAAACTTTTAGAATTACTGAATTTAAAAAGTGGAGAATTTGAAAATGTGACAGAAAAACTTACCTCTGCCGAAATTAGTATTGATGATTGCATAAATGCTTTCTCAAATATAATACACGATGTTTCCTTTAGTTGTTTTGGTAAAATGTGTACTACAAATAAAAAAGTCGTTAAGAAAAAAGCACCGTGGTTTGACAATCAATGTAGGGAAGCAAAACGCATATTCTTAGAAAGTAAGCGAACATATAAACATGACCCAACACATGTAAACAAAGAAAACTTCCTATTAAAAAGAAAAGATTTTGTTAACCTAAAAAGGAGAACAAAAAATAAATATAATTCCGGAGAAAAAGTTAAATTATCAAATATGAGCAGAAAATCGCCCCGAAAGTTTTGGAAATATATAAACAAATTTGGAAATCAAAAGGATGTGACGAACAATGGTATTAATGTAAATGATTTTAAAGAATATTTTGAAAATATGTCGAATACACCCCACACGCAGTATGATGCTGAATCTTATTTTTATCAAAGAGATAATGTTGTGCAAATCGATATGTTAGATAAACCTATTACAATAGAGGAAGTAATAAAAACAATTAAACAATTAAAACGAAATAAATGTAGTGATATTGATGGTAATGTAGCGGACTTTTTTATTGACACAAAGGAATTTATAAGCCCGTATTTGTGTAAAATATTTAATATCATATACGACTCAGGAATATACCCAGAGGCATGGAGTAAAGGTTATATTGTACCAATATCCAAAAAAGGAAACACCGATAATCCTGGAAACTATAGAGGTATTACAATTATAAATGTTATGTCAAAAGTTTTCTCTTTATTGTTAAGAAATAGAATCAATAACTGGTGTGAAACTAATAATGTTTTTAATGATGCTCAATACGGTTTTCGTGATAATCGTTCTACTGCTGACGCCATATTCATATTGCACAGCATTATTCAAAAGGTTTTAGCGAATAAACTCAAACTATGGTGCACTTTTGTGGACTACGAGCGGGCTTTTGATACCGTAATTAGGGACGCTCTTTGGATAAAATTAGTTGAGTCTGGGGTCAGCTGTAAAATGATTAATATGATTAAAGAAATATATAAAAATGTTAAAGCCTGTATAAAGCTAGGTTCTGCTATGCAATCTTCAGATTTTTTTTGATGTAACTTTGGGTGTTAAACAAGGCGAGCCTTTATCTCCTCTCTTATTTATTTTATTTGTAAATGATATATCAAGCTGTATAGACTTCAATTATTTAAATGAAAATGATTTAAATTTGCTATCTATGTATTTGATTCTTTTTTGCAGATGATATTGTTATATTCACAACTGGACAAGAAAGTTTACAAACTCAACTTGATAATTTATATGTTTATTCAGAAAAATGGGGTTTAAAGATAAATGTCAATAAAACAAAGGTATGTGTGTTTGAAAAAAGAAGGGAAAGGAATAGAGAATTTAAAGATATTTTTATAAATGGAGGAAAGGTTGAAATGGTTGATTCTTTCGTATACTTGGGTGTTAAGTTTTATTATACAGGTAACCTTTTGCATGCTGTGAAAACTCTCTCAGAGCAAGCCTTAAAGGCATATCATAACCTTTTACTACTTTTTGATAGAGTTGAATTTGATATAAAAACTAAACTTTTTCTATTTGATAGCATGGTTGTACCAATTTTACTATATGGTTCTGAAGTGATCGGAATATATGATTTTCAAGAAATTGATAAGCTTCATATAAGATTTTGCAAATATGTTTTAGGTGTCAAACAACAAACACCAAATTATGCTGTTTACGGTGAACTTGGTAGGTTCCCCCTTTCAGTAAACTCTGTAACCAGAATTCTATTGAATCAGAGTATCATTTCTTGTTATGTTGTACAAGATATTCTGAAATAAGAAGAAAATATTTTGGTGCCACATCGTGGCCTTCATTAAACAAATTTAAATATCTGATGTCTTCAAAAAATAAGTGTACTATTCTTAAAATATGTAAATTTATTAGGGATGCTAATCGTATCCGTAATGATACCCTTGCATTGTTGACTGTTTCGTAAAACACGTTGTGTGAATTGTGTATGTATTATGTATGTGATTGTGTGTTGTTGTTTTGTAATTATGCTATATGCTTGTAATGATGCTTGTGTCTTTGCCATAATGTAATAATGTAAATGGCCAAAGGCATGATTTTGCCGAGTATTGCCAATAAACTTGAAACTTGAAACTTGATATAAAAATATTCTCGTTTCCATCTTCTTGAAACAACCATGCATATTTCAAACCTAAATTATAAAGGATAGATCTAATTTGTTTCGCTTAACACCACATTTAATAATTTAAAGCCAATATTTTATTATTTGAGTAGCTCTTTGGTATTTCAAAGGCATTCTTCCTAATTCACCGTAAATGAAATTATTCTGTGTTTGTGTTTTAACCCCTAAAATATTTTTACAAAATTGGTATGGATACTTTTTAGTTTTGTTGCATCATTTATTCCCCAAACTTCACATCCATAATTTAAAATAGGCTTTATGAGTTTATCGAATAAATCAAGTCTGTGCTTAACTTCCATGTTTGTAATTTTTGAAGGTACAATTTCATTTTGAATATGCTTGTTAATGCTTGGCCAGATAACGCTTCGAATGTTTGTTCAAAAGATCCTCCACTTGTGAATAAGATTCCAAGATACGTGAATTCGTTATATACAACGATCTATGCCAGACGAGTTAAATTTGTTTATATTCAGACTATGTGTACCATGCATGAACATATTTTATGAGCAAGCCAAAATGACTGTTTTTATGTACATGTACCTCGTTAATAAAAATAATAAACTTGCTTATTGTAATGTGTGTTCGATAGTTTGTTTGTGTGATAAGGTGTGTTCATCTTCGTGCATTAGTTTTTGAGCGCTCGCATGTATTCTATTAACTATTAACTAAGTGTTTATTTGTTTTGTTTTATGATGGTAGATGTTATGAAAAACAGTGAAATATGCACACCTGAAGGCTAACATTACTCAACTTGCCAGGAATTGAACATATGTATACCTTCGAATGATTAAAAAGAATCCTAACATCTATCATACTGTGGGAAGTCAATAAATAAAAGGTAATCCTTAATAAATTTGTCGGATATTTACCGGTTAAAATATAAACAAGAAATTCTAGGAAAACCCTAACATTATTTTGACGAATTGGCACGAAACATTATAGACCAGCATATACTTATTTCAGGTATGAGTTGCTTTGGTATATTGTCAATGAATTTCAGAGTTCTCATGCAAACGGTTTCTCTTTTGTTTAAGTATGTGCTTGGTAATTAAAACATGAATTTGACTACATTAAGCTTGCAAACATTAACTACATCCTTAGCTAAATACATTTCTTTACTAAAATCTAGGTGGCAATAAGTATTTTCCACAAAATTCATTTTGAAATTTTAGCCAGTTTTGCGACCTCTTAACTTTGTAGAATAAATGGAATTTCGGAACAAGAATAAATTGCCATCCGACATATTTTAAAGCTTTTAGGTTGGTTTGTTCTCTTGACACATCTGAGCTGAGTATATATGTTATTGTTAACATGCTAAAAGTACACACACGGTCTTTTTGAGATCATACCTGTTAAACAAGTTTCAGACTTTAGTAAATTGTATTGAGGTTTAATTTGTAGCACAGAGCCTAAACAGAATTACCCAGTTTGTCCTGTAATCAATCCGTTCATGATGAAAATACCGATTGTACACTTCTTTATATTCATCCATTCAACAATCATACAGTTTATTTGTACAAACGTGTCATATTTTATTCTATTGGTATTCAAAACGAACTAATTTGACGCACGATCATGTAATTTGATTCAAGTTTTATTTTATTCCTCATGCAGGTAATAAAACCTAATTTTGATGTCTAATCTAATCCTTCACGTGATTCGCAATATTTTTTTTGTTAAGCTAAGACTTGATATAACATTGAAAGAAACATGTCTTTTTAAGTCAGTAACAAACGCGAAAAATATACGAATTCTTACAAATCAAATAGTCAATGAAACAGATTACGGTGTGAGGTTTCATTTATCACACGTGTAATATTTATTGTTGTTAATATTGAGTTGCGCCCATCCCGGTGCTAGGCGCCGTGGACAGTAACATGCATTTCCTTTACTAGTAGCCTATGAACAGGCTGAAGCGGACCTAGCCTGAAATTGTTTCATATTTGTCATATTCGGTGGTTTTCAAAGTTCCATTTTCATCTATTTTAATAGGTAATCTTTTTGATACCATCGTTTCAATATACTTTAAATACAGTATTCACTTATGTTTATTAGACTGGGGAATTTATTGCAACAAGATCCATTAGCATTTTTTTTAAATCACTTTGAAAAACCCATTGTTAAAAGTAACACCGTTCCTTTAAAATATTTTACGGGATCAAGAACTATCATTCGGTCTATATGACTGTAGTAACCTAAACAACGACTTTTTGAAACAATTTTCTAAAAGATACTAATTTATGGTAATGTGGGACATAAATTATAGATGATGCTAAACACTTCTTTTTTAAAAGTTTAAACTACGGTGGTCAACGTATTCATTTATTTTGAGAAACACGTCATCTTTATCTGCTTGGTGTCAGAAGGAACTTTTTGAAGAGAGAGATATATTTTTAATTGTGCAGAAATTTATTTAAGATACCAAACGTTTCAGTAGTTAGGTACATAAAATTATTGCACGCTCGGTTTGATTGAGCCTGTTCATGGGCAGTAATGGAAATGCATATTACTGCTCATTATAGCCCCGGGGTTGAGCACAAGTGAATATTTACACCAAATTACAGCACAATTTTGATCCATCCCAAACGACGATATGCATATGGCGGTGAACATGGAACCTTCATTGCGGTATTTTCAGGTTATTACCATATCATGTTCAGCGGCGTATGGTCCCCGGATAAAAGAATGGGTTTGCCCTTAACGAGAAAACAAAGGGCGGAATTTAACAGGCATCTGAAAATATAAATCATGCATATCACAGACAACGCCAAAGGCAAAATGGGTGGGTGAAGACGTTTAAATCCAGTTCTAGGGTGCTACAACCTTACACTTGAAATGTCAAATTATCATACGAACACGTATGACTGATCATCAAACCACCTTAAATATGTCAAAAGGTGAAATATGCATATCAGGAATCTCCACATTCAGAAAAAAACAGCCTCCCCACACAGTCAAGAAGAAGAGAGAGGGAGAGGGCATGGTTAATAAAATGATCCGTTAAAAAAACACCACTAACAATAAACGAAAATGAGAACCCGAGGGGTTACCGCCTTGGAACGGTTAGTGGCAAATCAAATTGCCACTGGACTGGGGGTTTAAACCAGGTTCTAGGGTGCACCAACCTCACACTTGCCCTAACAGGTTCTCATATCAAAAAACAAGTACAAGCTGTCTTGGTGAAACAACTCCAACCCGTTTATTGGCTCAACAATGTTGCATGCAAAAGCATACAAACATATAAAACATAAGAAGCTAATAGCATTGCAAAGCCAAAGGGCGGATACTCAATGATCTTACCGAGACAAGACCTCCTGCAGTCAAATCAGCAAGAAAACGATGCCAGGTATAAAAGAAACAAATCGAGCTTCTAGGTTCTTTTAAGAAAAGATTTCCTCATAAACCTTCAAAAACTCTTAAACTTCTGGCACCGTCGTGTAACAAAAGAGGTAAGCATAATGATCAACTGTAGAAGGGTTAATCACCAGGCCTGCAGAGCGCTGTAAAATATCATGTTGGTAACCTTTCTTTTTAAATTTACAGATGGTTTTTACGAATAAAAGGGATAAATTAACACTGCCTGTTATCTTCTTGAGTTTATAAATAATATCTCCATAAAAGCTGGCTTTGAATTACCTCGTTGTAATAGTGATTTTAAACTGCACCTGTATTTATGAAATAGATCTGGGTATCGGCGATAAAACTTGCAAAATGTTTTCCTTTAATTTGTAATGCCGATAACCTTGTTTTAAAAGTTTTTCTGTAATGCAAACGTTATGTTCATTGAAATCATTAACATCGTTGCAAGCTCTTTCAAAGCGAACAAGCTGTGAGATATTCACACCAACAAACTTTTTTATTGTTGGGGTATGATGTGGGGAACAGGTACTTAATATTCGTCTTTTGTTACCGTATAACATTTTTATTGCTTTAGCAATATCAATAAAGCAAATGACATATACTAATATATTTACTATAATATACTTATAAGTTTCGGGTGGATAATGGGTCAGGAGTGGTTGAGGGATGAGGTTAACCGTTTGGGTCACCTCCACTAAGTAATTTTATTGTAACTTTCTCATTTTATTTATTTCTAAACTCAAACCAAAATATTTTGTTGTTGGGTGTAGGGATTTGGTAGGGAAGAAGGGGTAGCGTTGAAGATTCAGGTATCCACCAATACTCACCCACTCCACTTTTTTTTTCGTAAGAAGCAAAGGACAATAAATGACAATCCAATACGTAAATTTTGGGGTAGATTAAGGGTTGTCTTGGTGGGTTAACTCCCAAAAACATCATTTTTTAAATTTATTGTGATTAACCCTTCTACTGGTTGGTAAACTCTCAAAAACTTTGATCAAGAAACTTCTGTTCTTTTGTGTATGTTCGAGGTGGGGTCGCAAGGGTTCTTACTCAAAAAGAGGAAAGATACGGCGTTAAGTCAGGTGTCTGGTTGTGGAACCCCCTCGTACAGAAAATAAATTTAAAAGATCATTGTTTGTTCTTAACTACATTTAACCAAGTGCAAGTGGATGTCGTGGGCAAAGCCACTAGCTGTCCCTCCACTCCAAATTATTTCCCACTGTTTTTTTAAAGTCATATCATTTTTGGTGGACGAGGAAGGAATAGATTGATCTCCTAATTCATTTCACAGTCGAAATGAAGCCCGATTTCAAATGTGTGTTTTTCACGACATTTCGAATTGTCGATTGTGCAGTAATTTCCGCTTTGCTCTTGATTTTTCTAAGATCTGTGTGTCATGACAAATGAATTTAAATAAATATTTAATGCGAATAATGGGAAAATATCCTTCAAACAAAAAACCTAAGGGCAGTATATGTTTTTGCATTCAACTATTGACAGACAAAGGGTCTACATAACTGAAATCTTCAACCTTTAAAAATTTAAAATGAAAACTGTATTTTTCATTTTTAACGCATATAGCAATTATAAAAAAACAACTTCATTATTGTTATTGTAACATATACATTCTTTTAACTTTTACATTAACCCTTTAACGTTTCCTTCATAGTTTTTCAATAACTTGTCTCATTTGTCTACGTAAGACACAAACTATTGTTGATTTGTTTTAGCCGCCCATGATTTTATACGCAAGTTGGTTGTGTTTCTAAAATAATGATATCAGATATGACTGCATATTTATAAAAATTGAAATTTGAAAAAAACTGCCTAAAATAACATTGAATAAAATATATTTTTTAATTTTCTGCGCTAATTAGAAGAAAATTATTCTCCCTGTCGGCATCCGAGGTTGTTCTGGACAAATTAAACGTGTTTAATAATGAGTTTTGCGTTTCATTAATATGTTGCCTTTCGGTACATAGATTCCTTATACTTCAATCCAGAGATTGATGTAGGGGGAATAACAGTTATCTGCAAAAAGATTTATCACATTTAATTAATTTATTAATTGATGCGCAATCTTTCGAAAAGCACTTATAATCATAGATAATTTAACTTTTATAGTTCTTTATACAACATTTAACAAGAACTTTAAATAACAAGTTGTATCCAAATCGATAACAAATTTTCAACATATAAGTACAATAGTCAATCTACATATCCTATCAAGGTCCCAAAACCTGCACTTCACAGAGAACTAAGGAGTTGGTTGTGTTTAGCCATAGCTTCACGAACTGTGCAGAAATCTCTGGATCCAACATGAACTCGTCGATAGGTTTAATCTGTCCAGGCTTGTAAGCGATATCCTTTAAGATTCCTGAATGATTCCCGACTGCCAGTACGACATTAACCGCACGATTTGCTAAAATTGTAATACAGTTTTAGTTATACTAACCAGTTTTTTACAAAACGATGCATTTTGCGGTCTAAGAAACGTAGTGTCAAATCCATAGCGCATGTTAAACATGACATAATTATTATACGCAATAATAGCTTATGTAAACACCATTGAAAACCGCATGTCTTGCTTTACCAAATAGTGATTTCAGGGAAATGCGTTAAAATTAAACAGTATCACAATCTTTGTCTTTTTTTGAAACAGATCATTGACTGATGAACTTGCACAAATATAAGCTTAGCTACGTTTCTTATTTAATTCTTTAAATATTACCACATGTTTCATTCCCCGAGGGACAGATCATAGCGCACAAATTAATCTTAACAATTTTAAGACAGAAACCTCTGTCACATTTACAAACAGAGAGATTCCTTCATTAGTTTAAAATAACAGCGTCATTACAGCGTTTTAAATGATAATAAACTCAAGTAATAAATGAAACACAAAATAAAGAAAACAAAATATAAAAGGGACACTTTAAAATTGTTTTGTATGCTTGGGCATTTAGCACAGTTCGAATCTCATACCGCCACACCTCTAACCAAGTTCAGCAACACCTTAGCCCACTTTAGCCAATCCCACCTGCTCCTATTTTCTCTAGCCCCGCCCACTCTGTCCTACCACATTTCTCTGTGATATGCGTAATTCATATTATCAGTTTCGCGGTCAAAATTTTGTTCTATTTCGCCCATTGATTTTACTTTTCGACAATTCTATATTTTATTTAAGGAACATTGATTGGTATTAATCTGAACATTCTGAACATACAGAATGTTGCAACTTCAACGTTATATGCACAACATCGTCTGTGATGGATCGAAAACGTACTGTTTACTGGTTCAACAATTGAGGTGCTTTCCACCCGGAGCTAGGCGGCATCGGCAGTAATATGGATTTACATTCCTGCCCATTTACAAGTTTGTGAAGTTGGCTGAACAATCAACGTTCGACATTCGACATTCAAAACCTCGCGGTGCATTGGACTTTAATTAGACATTAGATTTAATGCAAGTTTTATGAATGGTTTGCAGTTCATTGGCCATTCGGCAAAATATTCGATGTCATAATTTGTTTTAATGTAATTTTCTTGAGGAGCGTTTGTCGTTCAGCAAGACATTCAATTTCATGCATGTTTATGAATGTCCCGCAATTCATTGGACATTAAGCTAGACATTCAATGCCATGAATGTTATTGAATGACCCATAGGAGAAGTCGACATTCAACACGACATTCGATTTCATGCATGTTTAGGAATGTCCGGCGATGCACTGGACATTGAACAAGACATTCAATTCCATGCAAAGTTTGAATATCCCACAGTGCATTTGACATTTAGAAAAGCATTCGGTTTCATTCGTGAGTTTGAATGTACCGTTGTGCAAGAAATTCGATTTCAAGCACGTTCTTGAATATCCCACTATGCAAAAAAAAACATTGTAAAACGTAAGAGATGTCTGTGTTATTCAATTGAAATACAACCTCTTTGAGTTTCAGAATCATCCACGACGTTGAAGATTCTAACCATCAGTATTTTATACACGCCGCCAAGGTCAACTTGCCACCAGGGTTTCTCTACGTGACCTGTGTGAAAACATGAGTTGGTGGCATCAGTTTTTAAAGTCTGGCTGATTCCGCCGTCGACGCCTTTATTTGCGTCTCCCCAACTGACATCAAATACACTAACCATATCAGCTGTCTTATGCAGGGCAAAATCTGTAAAATACGTTAACTTTAATGTTAAAACTTCAGTTCTTCTGTATATATTTTAAACTGAAGCAAAATCGTGATGTTTAATAGCATTATTAACGTTAACAAAGGGAGCCATTTAATTCAATAGTCAAACAAAGAGCGTAATATTTTCCCAAAACATTGCCAATTTAAAGGCACCACTAGTCTAGATCATGTCGATCATTGATAAGTAGCATAACATCGTGAGAACATCTTGAGACCTCGCTATATAAAAAGTCTGACCGGCAGATGGCGCTTTTGTACTTTTATACAGGCACATAGCAACCGCGATTTCGAAAGATATTAGTCAACAGTGCTTTAAGGGGTCGCAAACATTGCAAATGGCGAAAACAGGCTAAAATTTCAAAAATCGATTTTGGGGGGAAATACTTATTTCCACCTAGATTTTAGTAAAGACATGTATTTAGCTAAGGATGTAGTTAGTGTTTGCAAGCTCAATTTAGTCTCATTCATGTGCTAATTACCAAGAACATACTAAAACAGAAGAAAAAACATGTGCATGAGAACTCTGAAATTCATGGACAATATACCAAAGCAACTCATACCTGAAATAAGTATATGCTGGTCTTCAATGTTAAGTGCCAATTTGTCAAAATAATGTTAGGGTTATCAAGATATTCAAGAAAAACTTACTGCCTGGTTCAAACTGAAAGAAGATTCTACACATTAATTGAATTACTCCGTTTTAGACGTTAGTTTAAAATAAACAATTTATTGAGTTTTAAACACATAGTCATCAATTCTGATATTAATTGGCAGTCGCGGTGTTGCAATTGACTGTGAATGGGAAACAAACCAAAGATAACTTGCGTAAATTAGTCTCGATTTGTTTCCCTTCGGAAATTTCTACTATTTGAAAATGCCTGCTTTCCAAGTACTGTTGAAGGACATTGGCTCGATGATGGTGGGCATTCTCATCCACTAACATGAACCCATAAGCAATTGCCCGAGCATACAACTTAACCAGGGTGTGGAGGATCTTATCTCGAGAACCACTGGGCATTCAATGTGCCTCTTTGAAGGAAAATAAGCAGCCCACATAACAGGTTCAGAAATGTTTACTGCATGGTTCCGCTCCTCTGATCTTAGCTATACTCTAGCACACATATCCTATAGGCAGTACTTGCGTGAATAGGACAAGCTGCTAGTCCATCCTGCTCAAACCAACATGGTCCCTGGCCCAATGATATTTGAATTGGCAGAGGTCTGTAGACAGTGGGATCCGTTTACATCGCCTTATCGATTGCAGACTACTTTCATACAAACGTGTGAGTATGTTTTGTAAAAAAGACTCGCAACCCGGAAGCATTTTGACAATCAGAACAAAGTTGGCATACAGTAGCCAAACGTTGTCATCGTGCCTGTATGACCAGAATACAATCCTCAAAAGTCACCCTTCTTCTGCCTCCACCATGTCGTCTTACTCGTGTACCATACTTGCCCAGGCTCAGGTGATAACCGTATGTTCACGCCACAAACCTCACCCACCTCACGATGACGACTCTCTTGCTCCACCATACCAACTGCCCGCCATAACTCGTCTTCCGATAAACGTGTTAATAAATATTACATAAAACTGAAACTGATTGATTTAATTAAATGCCTAGTTTTACACATGATATTCACTTGCGTTGTGCATAAGATACATATCAAGAAATAAATAGTATACAATGTCTCTTCAAGAATGTACAAGCACAGTTAAAAAAATAAAATCGGTCCATTTAATGCCAAGTAAGATACATGTAACACATTTTTTGCATGTTCTTGTAATAACACAGTCACTTAAAACCATGATTCAAAATTTCTGAAAAACAGATTTTTCTTAAAGGTGTCTACAGAATCTCTATTTCTCAATTCTACAGTTAATTTATTCAATAATTTTGGACCCACTGTTTTAAAACTCCTGTCACCACAAGTTTTGTGTCATTTGAATGAAACATAATAACAGCTTGTGACGTGGTCTGACGATCTCAACCTGCGTCTTGGTACTTGCTCAGATGATAATTCAGTCAAATATGCCGGTGTTTTCCCTTTGATCAATTAAACATGAGAGTCAAGATCTTGAATTCAATTCTTGCTTTGATTGGAAGCCAGTGAAGTTGCAACAATGCTAGTTTTGAACTGTCATACTTGCTAAGTTTTAGGACAAGTTTTGCACGCATATTTTGTATCATTTGCATCTTCTGAATATCACATTCAGGAATACCAAATAGAATTGTATTACAATAACCTAGATGGAAATAATGAGTGACAAAACTAAAATTTCAGTAGCATCTTTGGTAAGGTATTTTCTAATGTTTTTATTCTAAGATAATTAAACATTGCAGTTTGACATTTCCTCTTGACATGATCTTAAAAAGTGAGGTTTTCTTCCAAGAATGCCCCCAGATGCCTGATACAGCTTATAAACTTAATATTGTCATCAACAATGTTTATTGCTGAAACTCTACATTTCTCAAGTTGTTGTCTACTTCCAAATAGAATAAACTCGGTTTTTGAAGAATTCATTTAAGTTTATTTTGCTTCATCCAATCATCTATATTCGATGAACAACTTTCCAGTTCACGAATGGCTTCTTTCTCCTTTTCTGCTAATGTTGGTTGAATTTTTTTGTTTGCGATATGATCGTCTGCAAAACCATACACTGTGATTGCTTGGGGAATGACATCAAATAAATTGCCATCATAGGTTAGATGAAGCCAAGGCCCCAGACAACTACCCTGGGGGATGCTACATTGCAGAGGGCGAAGAGTTGAGATAGCAGATTCCACACTTACACTACAACTGCGTGGCCTTAGATATGAGTTAATCCAATCGATAGCTGTACTGCACAGGCCATACTGAGATTGCACCACTTGCTCTAGGATTTCGTGGTCTACACTGTCGAAAGCGACTTAAGTCCAGTGCGATAAGAGCACTGACCTCCTGGTTTTCCATGCCATTCAGCAAATCATTCACTCACTAATCTAAATAAAAGTGGTTTCACAGGAGTGATAGCGCCTGTACGCCGACTGATTCTTGGAAAGAAGATCATTTTCACTAACATGTTCGTTTTATCGGAAGAGAACTGCCTTCTCTATAAGTTTCGATAAGAATGGTAGATTGCTCACGGGGCGATAGTTGGAAAGCACAAGTTCAAATCTTGCCTTTTTCAATACAGGTCTTACTATTGCATGTTTCCACTTTGATGGAAAAATTGCCTGACTCTAAGAAATATTCACAAGGTTGGTTACTAAGGGCAACAGTTCATCAAGATGCATTTTCAATGTTTTTGTTGGCAACTTGTCAAGTTCACAAGATTTGGTTTGGAACTCAAGTATTAATTTTTCATTTGTTCAGTACTTAACTCATGAAAAGACTGTAGGTGTTGAGTGTCCCTAATTTGAGGCACATACATTTCGTAGTCTTTATTAATATGTGACTCACGGATCGTGTAAATTTTTTCCAAGAAAAAATCTGCAACTTCTCGGCAAGTGAAATGCTACTTTCCCCAGGTGGCATTGGATTCTCGGGCTTTGTCCCAGTAAGTTCGGACACTTTCTTGTACAACTGCTTTGAATCACCCTTAGAACGTCTTACTTTTTCACTTATCACTGTTCTTTTTTCTTTACAAATTTCATAATGGTACTTGAGGCGTAGCTTTTTATAGGGTCAAGTTGATGCGGCTACCCTGATATTTTCCATACTCGTTCCGCTTTGCGTAACAGCTTTTGTGCATGTTTATCCAGAACTTACTCAAGTTCCGTTTCAAATTGATCAGCGTAAAAATAAATGTCGTCACTTTCTACTAAAATGTTGGCAAGGTCTTTTGAAAAATCATCATGGTCAATCTGTTTAAAGTTTCTAAATTCTACAGTTTTACTGGTTACAGTTTCTTTTTGTACATTTAAGACAGATTTTACAACACAGTGGTCTGATACAAATGATCCAGGTTCACAAGACTGAATTTCCACTCCATTAATAGCTTCCGTAATGACCAAATCGAGGCTTTGACCTGCAGTATGGGTGGAAAACTAACATGTTGAAATAGTCCCATTCCAAAAAGAGAGTTTTTTGATTATGAAACTGTAGCACTGTTTTCGTTAATGTGTAGATTGTAGTCACCCATTATTAAGATATTAGTATACCATGAGAGTGTGTCTTTCATGAACTCTGGAAGAAACTGAGCAGGAGTTGACACTGTTGGCGATCTATAAATGCCGACCACATTAAGTGTTATGCTGTTTACAATCAATTGTCATATGCCTAATTCGACAGTGTGTGATGTCCCGAAAGACAGTCTGCGCATCCTTATCCCTGAACGACAGGTTACTGCAATACCACCTCCGACTCTGTTCTTTTTGTACATGATCAAAACTCCGATGGGTAATAAAAAAAGAACATCGTATTTGTATGCTCTTTCAAATAAACGCTATGAACGTATGGGGTACATTTGTTGCACTACATGCACGTGAAAATCACCCATTACTCAAAGTTATGGGTACGCATGATGCACTTTTGATATATTCCTACACAATTTACAATTTTAATAGCATAACTTCATATGACGTAGGATTCAGGTTGTTTTGAGGAAAACTTGGTTCTAAGCAAACTTTGGGTAGTGTATTCAGGGTAATGGGAAAGACATGCGCAACTCAATTAAAATGCATCGATTTTCTCTACCTATCGGTACATTATACAATTTGTTTTAAGGATATTTTGTAATGAGACTCTCTTTCTTATCAATATTCGAACTGGATTGTCGTATTGTTATTTGTATTCGTTGAATGCCTTGATAGATGCAATGAATGCAATGTCTCTGTAGAACAAAATAATATCAAAACGTATGTATGCATTACAATCTCCATTTCTACTACAGTCTCCTTAAATTGTTTCTGTTTTGTGGGGATTTAGAAAAGAATCCGAGGGCCGCACAGAACCAAACCATGTATGTTGAATATCCATTTACACTACATAGTCGCACTACAAGGATAAAAGACTATAAAAAGATATTCTTATACATTGATATATTTATTGTGTTTTACAGAAACAGACTTAACACACATTATTACTGAAGACCACTTGATGCTGGACGAATTTTATGTTATTTACCGAAAAAGATAAAACTTCCTGTGGAATTTTAATGTATCTTCCTTCTCATCTGAGACCTAAAATAATTTTTGAACTCGAATTTTTTTTATGAATAAATGTGTCTTCAAGTTTATGACAGAAAGCAATCTGTCTTTCATAAATGAACATTAAATCATTTGTCAAATACAGCCGTAGAAAACTATGGAATTGGTTAATTATATGCATTGAACGAGCGTATTAAATGGTCAAAATATTTCACTTGACTGAAGGAAACAGTGCACAGGGGTGTAATTATGACAGTACATGTGGTTTGTTTTTTCTTATGTTTTTTTTCTCAAACTCTCTCATTATAATTGTTAATTGCATAATAATGATGTAACGGGATGGGAAAGGATCTCCATTTTGATATATGTTGATATAACTCGTTGCGATTCTGTTCAAGTCAGCCTCTCTCTTTTCGTACAATATCTAGAACACATGTCAAACTATTTAAGAACATACTTTGCAAACATCGAGGCTGCGGGTCCCACTCCCCACTTCCGTTACAGACTGAGTAAAACGAGTTTCTATCCATTTTCTCATACCCTGGTTTGCAGGTGAACTTAATGCGACTGCCTAGGGAATTCATGTTTCCTTGAACGATGACGTCATCTAAGCGTCTTGGACATTCTTAAAAAGAACAAAAACACTTGTTGCGAACAAACAAGGTGTGATATAATGGTTGCATCAAACCAAACAACTATTCGGAAGTATTTCTTCATGATAATTCGAATGAAATCTGTTTTAGTGTTCTTAAAAAATGTTGTAATTCTGAGAACCTCTAAACACATGTAAATCAGTCTGTTTGTGGCTTGTTTGCGGGGAAAACATGTCGGTAAAGGAGACGAAAGCAATTTCATGCCATTTTTAAAGAGGCGGACTAGTGTTGAGCAAATGTATACTTGTGATACAGTATTTGCGATACCGCGTTCACAATATGGTATTGTTGATCAGAGATCAGTAAAAAAAACCTGGTTTAAACCCCCAGTGGCAATTTGTTTTGCCACTGACCGTTCCATGGCGGTATCCCTAAAGATTCTCTTTTTCGTTAATTGTTTGTGGCGTCCTTTTTGTATTGAAATACTTATAACAAGCATGCTCTCTCTCTCTCTCTCTCTCTCTCTCTCTCTCTCTCTCTCGCTCTCTCTCTCTTTCTCTCTCTCTCTCTCTCTCTCTCTCACTCTCTCTCTCTCTCTCTCTCTCTCTCTCTCTCTCTCTCTCTCTCTTCCTCTCTTATTTTTCGCTGCGTGGGGAGGCTTTGTGAGTGTTGCGATTCCTGATATGCATATATTTCTTTTTTGCAAGTTTGTTAACCCCCAATTTTCTGTGTTATTAAGTAGATTAAAGGTAGATCTGTACACCAGTAAATCGTTTTCTAGAAAATAATATCATGATAAAAATGTAAATTGACACTATATATTTGGATTTAAAAATTGATTCTATATGAAACTTGGATTTACTTTGGTGCAACTTGGTGAAAAAGTAAAATATACATATCAGGAATCGCCACACTCACAAAACACAGCCTCGAAAAGGAAAGAGGAAGAGAGAGCATGTTTGTTATAAGTATGTCAATTCGGTGAGTTTCGACAACATACCATAAATCACTTAAGTATTTCCGTTAATATACCGGAAAGCGCGCTTAGCCTATGTATCTGGCATACGCTGGTTAATGCCAGCGTTCATAGTGAATGATCCTGGCAAGGAAAATACAAAGAAATTTACGTGTCCTCGTATATTCAATCAGTGCCGTTATCAGTTACGTCCTTAGAAGGTCAATAGCACTTCAATTTTTTGTTTAAATATTTTGGCTATTTTATAGATGGTGAATTCAAAATTCCAGCCAATAAAGGTTCGGATTGTTCAATCACCCCAAGGATATGCAGGATTTATATTCTGAGATCCCATATCAAAATTCTATTTTCTTTAGTTCCGCTGATTTTTTTCTAGTTTTTGGGCAAACCCATTTTTTATATGAGGACCATACGCCGCTGAACATGGAAAACACTGCATAAATTTGGAGGTTCCATGTTCATCGACATACTGAATCAAAACTGTACTGTATATTGGTGTAAATATTGAGGAGCCTCCATTCATCAGCGTGTGCCAGGCTCCTACTTTTGCAGGAACGGTAACCAGACTAAAAGCGCATTTGCTTCGCTAAAATCATACATTCAAATAATAAGGAAGCTCGCGAGCAAGCGAGCTTTCAGTACGGTAATGTACGTATATGTTATGTCCGACTACCATCGCTTTAAAAAAATGTGATCCGTAGCGTTCCGCTAGCATTTTGCTTGTAAATCGCACGGATACACCGTTCACCGTCTATATGATCAAAAGTACCAAATTTTTATTCAGTAATTTATTTTCATTTTTTATAACAATAATAGTCAATGTAATTCATTTGTAACACAAAAGATACAATGCTTTGTTTATATGTTTTTTTTTAAATAAAAATATACACATGACGTAATGTCGGAGATCAATCGTGGGCGCAACTACATGTATGAAATCAGACCGAGGCTGTCAACCTTTGAGTCCGCGCCAGTAAACTTAGAGATTCAGGCTTCCAGACAGACTTTTTGAATGCTTTGAGGTAGATTTCATTAAGTTTGTACACGTGTTTGTGAAATATATGCGTAACGTCGATTCATTGTTTCTCACTTTCGGTTCTGCAGTGCATTAGCATATTGAATAGGCGATTCGCCCCATAACGATTCGCCTCGTACTGAAGTCCTTATCTTTATGGTTTATTCGATAAAATAAGTGTAATTAATTCCGATTTCCCTTGTCACTGACAGACAAAAAGATTCATTTTGACATTTTAATAACAGTCAATAAGATTGAGTTTACTTCCATTTTCCTCAGACTGAGGTGGCCAAAAGTGGCAAAATACAAAATGGAAACGTGTTGGCAAAATGCCAAAAACAACTGAACAAAAGATTTTTGCACATAAATAATGAGAGTTTTGCTGTTCATGATATTCCAGAAGATGGTGACTGTTTTTTTCATACAGCTTAATGGTATTTCGCACCATAATGTCAAAATATTATTAATCATTGGTATTCTGGGACGAAAATATCATTGTTTTACGGGGAAAAATTAAATAAGATTGGTATGCTGGATGAAGTTTTTTGCTCTTTCTCAGTATGTGAAATTGAATCTGTTTCACAGCTTCACAGCTTCACAGCTTCAAAATACACATTTTTCTAAAAGGTAAATCAACAAATGACACAATTTGTTAAACGGATACTTTACGGACAAACAGAACATGCTCATCATACTATATACTAACTTAATTAAGTGAGAATTAAATCCATTTACTCAACACCAGTGGAACACACTCTGACAAATAAGAAACAAAAAGGAACCCAGAAATTTCCCCACACACCAATGATGGTTTATTAGAAATATGTCAGGTATTTGGTGTAAAAATCCATTAGGAAATTAAAATAGAGTGCATAGGTCTCAATGCATTTTAAGAATAAAACACTTACATGTAATTAAAAAAATATAAAAAATCCTCTAGTTTTGATATTTCTGGAATTTCATTTAACTTCTGACACAAGATACAATTTAATATAAATTGTATGCACTTCAACATGTAAATGAACCATTTTCAGTTAATTATGGTTAATTTTGTTTTGTTTTACAACTTTAAATGAGTAAAACATGCAGACAACAAAGTAACTTGCTTGGAAAAACATTCTAAATGCTTCTTATCGGAACAAACTATTTATCATACAAAATGATAAAATGATTTTGACAAATGCTTTTCTCATAAAATCCATCCCAATACGTTTGCAAATAATGCCTGAAATTTATTTACATATTTACACACTATGAAAGCATATTTTTGTATGAATGACTTGATAATCCAAAATATGTGACTTTCCGTGCTCAGTTTATTCAAACTTTGTTGAACAATATCAGTTTGTTTTTTTTTAATCCGAGAAAGATCACTGACATGAAAATGAATCTTCCATGAATACAATTACAGTTTACTTGACAATGTTTAAAGCCAGGTTCTCAATATGAAATGAAATCTTATATTGTTGTTTCACTGACAGCAATGACGCTCAACTAGAATTTTGTGTTCCTCAGAACACATGTGTCGCTAAAAATTGCATTTGAAAAGAGCAAAACTAAAATTAGCGAAACAGTAGTTATCATTTTGTTGTCACCAATGGCTTTGTAAATGTAGATGGTATATTTTAAGTACAAAGTGAATAGGACAAGAACATTGTAATTTTAAAGTTAAGTTTCATGTTAAAGTTGCATTTGAAAGGGACATAACTTAAAAAATAGTAAAAAAGAAGTTATCATTCTTGTTGTCATCGATGTCTTGTTCTTGAAGATTATATATTCTAAGTATTCATTGAATAGGACAAGACCTTTAGAGTTAAAGACAATATAAACTTTCATGTTTAAGTAGTGGGAGAACCAGACGGCACCGACGGACACATTCAAGGATTCATATGTGTCTACCTGCTATCGTAAGCGAAACAATCATTTTTAAGGAAGATAGATAAATCTGCAAAACAGTCTTTCTATCTACTAATTTTACGTTGGTTTGCACTTCGCAAATAAGATTTTCGTTAAATGGAGTTATAACTTTTTTCGTATGGCATTAATGTTTATTGCATATCGTGCAACGTCTGTCGTGTATCGTGAGTCCTTCTATAGTTTATCGTGCATCTGTCTATTTTGTATTGTGCGTCCGTATGTTTTCTATCATGTATTTCTTGAACATGTACTTTTTCACTTATTATGCATTTGCTGCTCTTAAATATCATGTCTCTTATTTTGATGCAGTCATGCATGAATTGGGAACCTTAATGCAAAGAATTCTAATAATACTAGTTTTTGACGTTTCCAGTTTATCAGTATAATTATATTATTATCGCGTTATTCCGTGTTAGCTATGGTGCTAATACCAGCATATTTATATTACATGTACATTGTAGCTTGAGGCTTGTACGTGAAACAAGAAACAATACAAAATAGGCAACTGCACCATCGACGGGTCCCAAGCCCCGAGGGTGACTGCAGGAGGGACAATTTTGTTTGCATAATAGTTGTGTGACAGTTTTGGGTTGGAATGAGTAGCTTTGACCAGGGCTCAAAACTTCGATCCAGTTTTTCATAGTTATGCTCTGCCAGCTAAGCTACCAAGGCCGCCTGAAGGAAATCTACTTCAGTTAAAATTTTTGGTGTTAAAACCAGAGTAAAGACAGTAAAATGCATTGCTTGTTGCTAAAGTGTAACAACTCAAATTAAAGCATTTTTTCGTTTCATTTTGGTTTATTAAATTGTGGTTCAAGATTCTTCAAGTCATTCAGAAACAGCAAGTTAAAAATATTTTATAAAGGAATTTTACACTAGAGCTCGCATTGAGGCACTGCCTTAGTTCATATTAGAATCACTTACCTGATCAAATGGTCACAAGTCGATGGTTTTTGAAGAATATTTTCCAATAATAAAAGTATCAAAAATTCGTTATAGCACCATATCGTTATTGAAAAAAAAACTGTTTGCCCTATGATATTTCCCTATAAATTCACATAGGCTATTCTTAACATTTGCATTCAATTATTCAAATTCATAAATTGTGTAAGTCATTGTTTACTTGAAATTAACAAAGATATACGAAACCTAAATAAATGCATTGGTTTATGTTCCAGTCGCATACTTGTCCGTCCTTACACGTGCTACAAATATCCGGCTCCTGAAAGTAAATAGTTTATAATCAGTCAATTATTCGCCAGTTCTTTTTTATATGTTGCTTATTGACAGGCAATTTAGTTGTTTTTACTCTAAAACTTCAAACTTTGATAATTTGATACCCGTGCAACCTTAATTTGATAAACAACCATATCTAAATATGATAAATATTCACACCGTCATTGGAAGCCGGAATCTGAATCCTTGAATTATGTTATATCTATGATGGAGACTCTCTCTTCAAACAAGTTCTAAATGACAAATTAGGTTACCGATTGTTTTGTGTTCAAGACCGAATCTATCCTATTGTTTGTTGTGAAGTATACATCACATTTAAACAAGAGTGCCAAAATGCCACAAAATACGCCCGTCAAAAAGTTTGGCTAATTTGCCACATTTTTCGTATAAATAAAGGCCATAACTCTTAAGTGCCTGAAGCAAGTTGGCTGGTTATCGAACCTGGCAGAGATATTATGCCCACCAATATATTCACCAAGTTTGATAAAGACCGGATGAAAACTCCTTGACTTAGAGAGCGGAAACAGTAATTTTGGACAATTCAAGGGCCATAATTCAGGAGTGCTTGGGGGGGATTTGGCTGGTTATAGAGCTTGGCCGAGATATTATGCCAACCAACATATTCACCAAGTTTGATAAAGACTGGATGAAAACTCTTTAACTTAGAGAGCGTAAACCCTTATTTAGGGCAATTCAAGGGTCATAATTCAGGAGTGCATGGGGGATTTGGCTGGTTATAGAAATTGGTCCAGATATTATTCCCACCAACAAATTCACCAAGTTTGATAAAAACAGGACAAAACTCTTTGACAGAGAGCGGAAACCCAAATTTTGGACAATTAACCAAGTTTGATAAAGACCAGATGAAAACTCTTTGACTTAGAGAGCGGAAACAGTAATTTTGGACAATTCAAGGGCCATAGTTCAGGAGTGCCTGGGGGGATTTGACTGGTTATAGAACTTGGTCGAGACATTATGCACACCAACATATTCACCAAGTTCGATAAAGACCTGATGAAAACTCTTTGACTTAAAGAGCGGAAACCCTGTGGAAGCCGCCCGCCCGCCGCAGATGTTCCCCTAATACGTCCCGTTTTTCAAACGGGCGTATAAAATATCAAATAACTGCATCGTTACACAACATTTGCTGCAAAACAAAGATGAGCATAGCGTGCGCCTCTAAAACTGCAAAATAAAGATGAGCATAGCGTGCGCCTCTAGAATGGCGTAAATTAGAGAGCATTTTAGTTATTTGTTATCAAAGTTAAGTTTTGACTTTAGACTGAAAACATATACCTACATATAGATAATGTAACCAGAAGATGACGCATCAGGATTTCCGGAGTATACGGTATTACTTCCCAGAATAATGCAATCAGTTTGCCGCGTTTAACAAGTAAAGATGCTAGTGAGCACCCGCAAAACTGAGATGTAAAGTTTTGTAAAGAAACCCATAAAACTAGTGCTAGTATTTGTCCGAAAATCGTTTCATGCTGCCATAGTTAATGTCTGCTGTATCGACAAAGTTGTACATTTTCTAAAACAATACTAAACATGCAAATCGTGAAAGAATCTGACAAATACAACATAATATGAACTTATATTGTTATGCCCCGGCATATTACAATTCTTACCTTTTGTGTATTCCAGCAATGTTTATGGCTTGTCATCTACTGCTTGTGCTGTTCATGTAAATTATTGCTCAAGTTGACAAGGCTGGATCTAAGGCATAATTATGATTAGCGTTCTAGCTCATAACACAGAGCAGCTAACCCATTTTATACATTTTTACCAGCAATTCACTTCCATAAGCAAGTTTTCCATCTTAACTGTCAATCTAAATGTATTGAATGTCACACATTTTCGCGTTTCTATTCCATGCGTTTTCTTCAATCAATTCCTTTTCTTGAATGTAGATACTAAGTCATATAGTTCACAAATTGTATTTTGTATCATCCTGCCAAGTAGATTTCATAGATTACTTGTATTTATGAAGTTATTGTGTTTTAAACTTTTAACTTTGCACATGTTACAAGACGGGCAGCAGCCATATTGATTTTTGATGTGGGTTGCTAGGAGTAACGGAAGCTGCTTTTGTCAACAATCTTCGTCCTCAAAATGTTTAGAAATAACATTTTAAAACGTTCTTATGAGGTAGTTGTATTATATTTTTTAAGCAAAAGCTTATTATTTATTAGAAAACTAGGTAATCATTCATATGGATCCATATTTAACTAATTTTGCATCTCCCACAACATTTTTCTGTGTCACATTGATTTTTGCCGTGGACGCTCCACAGCGCTTTTTCTGTGGAGTGCCACAGATTTTTGTGGACCACAGTTTCCACACTGTGGAGCCTGTTTTGGTATAAATACTCTGTTTCCCGTCATTCGGGGACTCCAACGCCTACGAAATTCTTACTGTGCACCTATATTTCGGCCCGATTTTATAGCTTTGCAAATTCTTCTTCTCAAAAGGTGCATATTTTTTATTGTAAAATTATTCAAAGAAGTTCTTTACATTAATTCTTTTATTTTAAATTCTAAACTACGTAAATATTTATTTAACTTCAGAAGCTTTTGCATACTTTTTACATGTTTTGACTTAGGGGATTACTCAGACGGCAACCCGCGTTTAATTTTGCGCTATTATATCATACGGTATTTATTTGCGCTACTTAAGGCATGAATTACTGAATGCTGTATCGTTATTTATTGTTACAGATAAGCAATTTGTCATTGCAAGTTTGATTTGTTGCCTAATAAATACATGACGTATTAAAATCTCAATTACAAATAATATTGAACCTTAAAACGTTTTGTTGTCTTTATAGTTGTTACTAAGTACCAAACACTAATTAAGTTGGAGTCCAATCCCTATTTCCTGTCCTCTCTTGGTTAAATCAAGTTTAGAGGGCTAGAGACACACATAAGCCTGCACTCCGTTCCGGGTCCAGGGACAGGGTCCCACTCCATGTAGTGCAGCATTAAGTGCAGAGTTTGTGTGTGCGTCTTATTGAATATTCCCTAGTACTGGGCCATATATATATAGAGATTGTAAACCCGGGTTTGCTTACACCCGTACACATTTCCCTTACGGTCGGTCCCAGTTCTGAGACACGAAAGTAAAGCCTACGTCTACCAGCGCCGCCCCTGGCGCGCAACATTTTATGGTGGCAGCGGTGGGATCTGATCAAGACAGCATCAGATCCAGTGAAACCTACCCACACTTCAGGGTTGACTTTCCAAGCAGGGTTGTATTATAGACCTTAAAGCAGCAGTTTCCTTTAGCGAAGCCCGTGTACCACTTTGTGTTTTACCAGAACATATCTTAGCCAATAATAGTATTTCCCAGCCAAAAGAAACCCGTACATTTGTAGTGTTTAAACTGCACCTTCCAAGTCAAAGTATTAGACATTATTGACGGTAACGAGCAGCCGCACAATAATATTAAAGCAGCCCGATCACAAAGCTTGTGTAATATTGTGTAATTATAAAGCAGAACAGCGTCGGATCTGCTCCTCAACCGATTTTGATTTGTAACACATTTTCAATCAGAATTTAAAGCAGCGAAGTGCCCTTTTCAATACAGAAGTAACTCCAAGGCAGTAAATTTATAGTTGTTATTTGTTTTGTTGTACAGAGCCTTTACGGTTTGGTAGTTATAATGGCCGATCGCTCAGCAAGCTATGATGATGGTGAGGTCTATTTTCAATGTAGCAACACTGAGAATAATCTTGAAGATCATCACCCCATGTCATTTAGAGTAGATGAAACGGCAGGGGATGAGATGGTGCAAAATAATCTCAGACATCAGCCCGTTGAGGGTGTTGTTGAAATTAGTACGCCTCTCACAGGAAAATCACCAGTTGCCGACAACAGTGCAGACCTTGGCCAGGTGCTCAATATACTGAAAGATGTAGTTAAGGAAATCGCATTATTAAAGCAGCCAAGTAATCAACCTTCCAGCCATCATGTTCATTTTATAAATGATAGCGTACCTCCCAACACTAACCAGAACAGATGTAATAATAATGACCAACCCGCCCAAACACACAGTAGCATGCCTGAACGTTGTGCAACACCTAGGTCAGGGTCAGCTGCGTCATTTAAGGATAGAAGCTATCAACGGGGCTATCCTAGGGAGTCAGGTACTGATGACACGTATTGGGTTGATGATTATTGGACGCGTGACGATCCGGCAGAACCAGAAGGTTACAGGTTCGATGCCCGTCGCGACCAGTATCCGAGCACAGACGCAGACTATCAAAGGTACCCAAGACAGAGGAGCAACACTGGATCCAGGAACACACGAGATAATCGTAATATTAAGATCCCCGCATTCGATGGTAAGGGTGATTGGTCAGTGTGGATAGCAAGATTTGAAGCTATTGCGCAGAGAATGGGGTGGAGTAATGATGACAAATTGGACCAAATGCTCCCAAGAATAGAGGGACAGGCCGCAGACTTTGTTTTTACTCAGCTACATCCCAGCATATTAACAAGCAACAATGACCTTAAAGATGAAATAACAAGCCGTTATCGCGTTATTGAGACTCCGAAACTTTTTGCCTCTAGGTTTAGCCGGCGCTCCCAGAGAGTAGGCGAGACTGCCGAAGAGTTCGCGGCCGAGCTAAAAGTACTGTATGACAAAGCCCATGGTTTTAGAGATAAGCGAACAAGGAATGAAGATCTCTTACGCCGTTTTCTGGATGGACTAAGAGATGACGATATTCGCTTTGAAGTGGAGTACAACAAAGAACCTGGTACAATTGACGAAGCTGTTTTTCACGTAGTGAATTTTATACAAACAAAGAACATTAAAGACCGCCGAACAAAAGAAAACCTAAGAAGAACCTCAGATGACGCAATAGTGGATGAGGAGAGAGCTGAAAGTGAGAGCGAAAACATGATGCAGAGAGTGGTTAAAGAAGGTGGCAGAAACAGCAAGGCTACAGGTAATAAAACCAGCAGTCATAATCAAAAGCAAGCTGGGGTTCAAACACCACAAAATGATATTTTGGCGACCATACTTCAGCGCCTTGAGAAGATTGAAAACAGCATGGGAAACAATAATTCCAAACCGAAGAGCAAACGAGACCGTAAAGACGTGAAGTGTTACAACTGCCAGGAAATGGGCCACTACGCGCGGGAGTGCCCAAAGAAGGGGATTCAACATGAAGGGAAGGAGAGGATAGAGACATCCAGCAATGAAGTGGCCAAGAGTCCTTTAAACTACCAAGGACCGCCTCTTGCGGCCAAAGGGAGGTCCCAGTAGATAGTTTAGGCCAAGGGTGTAAAGAAGAAGAATCAAAGGCTGAAGTAGAGCCAGGGGTTGTTTTGGGTAGTCATCGGACCAGAAGAAGCAAAGGTCTTTGCCCTGGTGTTTATATCAAGGGTTTTGTTGAAAACATACCGATAGCTTTCACGACTGATACGGGAGCCTCAAGGACAGTGATAGCATCAAGGGTTTTCAACCAGATAGATGAAAGGCGAAGACCTAAGCTTGGCAAAGCTTCCTGCCTGATGGGGGCCGGGGGAACACCTATTCGAGAAGAAGGAAAAGCCGAGTTCACCATAAAACTGGGACCATTAGAGGTCATCGCTGAGGCCATAGTGGCGGATATAGAGGATGACGCTCTCCTGGGCTATGATGTTTTAAGGGGTCGTGAACATGGAGCGGCTGATATTTTGTTGAGCAAGGACAAAATAATTCTCGACGGTGTTGAAATCCCGTGTTTTCAAGTAGGAAAGAAAGAGACTGCCAGGAATGTGGTGGTTGCCGAAGACTACACAATCCCGGGACTTTCTGAAACCCTTATTGATGTCTACGTGAGTAGGAAAGAGGAGGATGACTATGATGGGCAAGCTGAGTACCTGGTAGAACCAGCAAGCGGTTTTGTAGATAGATACCAGCTTGTGATGGCCTCTACACTTGTAGATATCAATAAAGCCACTACCTGCAAGGTCAGGGTTTTGAACCCATTTGAGTCCGATATTACCTTAAGACAAGATGCAGAAATAGGTAAGGCTCAGAAATTAGAGCAGGTGGTGAGTGTGATATCAGAGCAGGAATGTGGAGATGAGGGCTTTAATTTAAACCGAGTAGCCCTAAGGGACCAGGTCCCTAAGCATCTGTCTTGCCTATGTGAAAAGGCAATTGAAGGCAGGTCGGAATATGAGTCTAACCTGGTTGCAGGCTTAGTTCCAAAGTATGATGACACCTTTTCTAAAGACGAATGGGGTCTAGGTGTAACAAATCTGGCAGAATATCCAATTAACACAGGTGATGCAGCTCCGATTAAGCAGCGATCTAGAAAAGTACGATTAGTTCATCATGACAAGTTAAAGCAAAATGAAGGGCCCGGCCCTCCAAAATGCATCCTGCGCGCTGCGCAAAAATTGAAGTCACAATAATATAAGAGTGAAAAAACATTAATGTATAATGCTTACATTAAATTGTTAACGTTTTGTAAAGTACATGCATAGGAAAAACAAAACTATTTTTGGGGTGTTTTATGTGTAGCTGTCAAAGCCAGATGTATAGATATTGAATTAATTAAACTGTTATAAACACATAATAGTTGTAGCTGTCTAAGCCAGATGTAAAGCAACTATATTAATTAAAATGATATTATCACAAAATTGTCGCTGTTCTAAAGTGGTTCAGTTCGATCCCAAACGTGGATCACCACAAAGGGTGGAGTGGACCTTAACCGTTGTCTCGTCATCAACCCAAGTCCTAGACCAATCATTGACGGTGTCAACATTAGAGAAGTAACCAACCGAGCCAATAATGAGTCCTTGGTTAACGACGACAATGCAGACGTAGGGGAATTGCCCTCATCTCAAGCCAGTAACCTGATCAGCATCCAGTTGACACCGGAACAGCTAACAGCTTTCCTCAATCAACAACAGAAGGGGCCAGAGCCAGTCCTGGAATACGATCCCCAGTGCCCTGCCATGACCAGACCACTGGTGCCAACTCTAGCCCCTGTAACCAAGAAGATGACCCCTTCTAATACCTCTGCACCTTCAGCATTTTCATTTGTTCCACCTAGGCATATTCCAGAATACACTGCTACAACTAGAAGTTCCTTGTCTGATGCCACCAACCTCCTCTTTACTCCTGCTTCATTTGACGACAACCAGCATTTTTCAACTTCCATATACAATCAACCAGACCCTCCAGTCAGACCATCATACACCGACACAAGCAGCCGTCTTAATACACCAGTACTTCCTGTCCATGTGAGAACGCACCGTTCCTCTCCAGGGTCAATTGTTGAAGACATAACACCACAACTTTTGGGTTCAGACCCCCTTGCATCTTTGTGCTTCTCACCAGCTCCTACAGTAACAAAGACCACCTTGGATCAGGGTATCCAAACAGACGAAGCCTATATGCCGCAGCTAACGGAGACGGTAATCAAAACCATGACTGAATCGAATAAGGCAATAGTGGAGGCCATTCAGAAGATAGCAACAATGGTGGAAGGTAACGCCAGGGCTGTCCGATGTCTGGAGGCGACAATGGCCAAATTTCTGCCACATGTCGACAAGATGGCGCGCGCCCAGGACAAACAAGCGGAGGAGACCAGGCGGGCCAACCGACGTGCTGAAGATCAGGAAAACATGGCCAAGCGCCCAAAGCTGGATGACAAAGAAAACAAGAGTCCTGAAATGAAAAAGATGAAAAACGTAGAGAATAAATTCAACAAGAAATGAACTTAGGTCGATAGGAACAGAAGACATGAATTAATCCAACTTGTGAACTTAGTCAGCAAACGGATGGATGTGAAACTCACGGTTTTCAACAGATGAACTAAGTAACAGTAACATTCAACTAAGTGTTAACTTTAAAGGATTCAACAAACAGAAGTGAAATTAGGAACTGAATGAAGTGAAATTAATTTAAAGGTGTTTTACAACAAGATATTGAGAGACAAGATATAACAAGATATAATCTTTATTGAGAGACAATAAAGTGTGCTACCAGAGCAACTGTATATATTACATAAAGTGATGGACTTTAATTGGTAAATTTCAAGATAGTGTTTACCTCAGTGTGGGTATAATCACACTGGTGTTTAGTGTTAAATGAATGGAGCTGACAAACTAGTCAAAGACATTGATAATTGTTTCATAGTTTAACTGTGTTTAACTTTTATGTGTTAAAAGTCTAATGTGTTGATATTGTTGCATAAATTAATAGTGTTTATCTTTTAGTGCCTTCCTCATATTTGCATTAATAAGACATCAATATGTCATCAATCAACTTACTATGTTTATTTAATGTTAATGGCATTTGAAACTTAAATTGAAATAATCAACTTTGCTGTATATTAATTATGGCAACAGGAGTTTTGCCATAAGAACTGGGGGGTATTGTTATGCCCCGGCATATTACAATTCTTACCTTTTGTGTATTCCAGCAATGTTTATGGCTTGTCATCTACTGCTTGTGCTGTTCATGTAAATTATTGCTCAAGTTGACAAGGCTGGATCTAAGGCATAATTATGATTAGCGTTCTAGCTCATAACACAGAGCAGCTAACCCATTTTATACATTTTTACCAGCAATTCACTTCCATAAGCAAGTTTTCCATCTTAACTGTCAATCTAAATGTATTGAATGTCACACATTTTCGCGTTTCTATTCCATGCGTTTTCTTCAATCAATTCCTTTTCTTGAATGTAGATACTAAGTCATATAATTCACAAATTGTATTTTGTATCATTCTGCCAAGTAGATTTCATAGATTACTTGTATTTATGAAGTTATTGTGTTTTAAACTTTTAACTTTGCACATGTTACAAGACGGGCAGCAGCCATATTGATTTTTGATGTGGGTTGCTAGGAGTAACGGAAGCTGCTTTTGTCAACAATCTTCGTCCTCAAAATGTTTAGAAATAACATTTTAAAACGTTCTTATGAGGTAGTTGTATTATATTTTTAAGCAAAAACTTATTATTTATTAGAAAACTAGGTAATCATTCATATGGATCCATATTTAACTAATTTTGCATCTCCCACAACATTTTTCTGTGTCACATTGATTTTTGCCGTGGACGCTCCACAGCGCTTTTTCTGTGGAGTGCCACAGATTTTTGTGGACCACAGTTTCCACACTGTGGAGCCTGTTTTGGTATAAATACTCTGTTTCCCGTCATTCGGGGACTCCAACGCCTACGAAATTCTCACTGTGCACCTATATTTCGGCCCGATTTTATAGCTTTGCAAATTCTTCTTCTCAAAAGGTGCATATTTTTTATTGTAAAATTATTCAAAGAAGTTCTTTACATTAATTCTTTTATTTTAAATTCTAAACTACGTAAATATTTATTTAACTTCAGAAGCTTTTGCATACTTTTTACATGTTTTGACAGATAAGCAATTTGTCATTGCAAGTTTGATTTGTTGCCTAATAAATACATGACGTATTAAAATCTCAATTACAAATAATATTGAACCTTAAAACGTTTTGTTGTCTTTATAGTTGTTACTAAGTACCAAACACTAATTAAGTTGGAGTCCAATCCCTATTTCCTGTCCTCTTTTGGTTAAATCAAGTTTAGAGGGCTAGAGACACACATAAGCCTGCACTCCGTTCCGGGTCCAGGGACAGGGTCCCACTCCATGTAGTGCAGCATTAAGTGCAGAGTTTGTGTGTTCGTCTTATTGAATATTCCCTAGTACTGGGCCATATATATATAGAGATTTTAAACCCGGGTTTGCTTACACCCGTACACATTTCCCTTACGGTCGGTCCCAGTTCTGAGACACGAAAGTAAAGCCTACGTCTACCAGCGCCGCCCCTGGCGCGCAACAATATTTCGACCAGTGGCGACAATCGCAGACCTTGAGTTAAATGGATTCGGTTATCCTCATGTACTGAAGGGCAGAGACCACTAAAATCATTCCCCATACAATTTCATTGTATGGTCACACCCATTTGTGGATTTGTTTAATGATAATTTGAAAGAGAAATTCAAAGATGCAATCTGTGATAACTGTCAAACCACTTGTTCACCAAATCATGTTTCAAATCTGCTTGTAGCCACTGATTCCATTCACTCAGGACTGATGAGCAACCTAAAGTGAAACTACAAGAAAGATCCCAAAATTACACCCAAAAATTCAGACAAACTGTCTTTTACAATTTAAAATACAAAAAAAATGTCGATATTCCTGCACTTTTGAGTAAAATTTCAAAATATCTTCCAACGGAAAACATATTTTATGAAAAAAAAAATATTGTCCCTTTACAAAATGAGCAAATCAAAGCTTTAACGCAAATATCTAAATGGTAGACATCAAGTAAGCGGAATGGGGAACGAGACACACACACACCTGGTTAATAGCAAGAATAGTGTGGTCATGCTTGCGGGGGTTGTGTGTTTCATTGTGCAGATATAAACCTTTTAATGAACCTGTAGAAGCTATCGTACCCATCTTTTCATATAGTCTAGTATATATTTTTGAATATTTTATTTTTAAAAAAATGTTTTATATTACACTTGCACATTCACTTGATATAAAATTATATTATTAAATAAATTTGGTTTAAATAATAAAAACAGAATATAGAAGTATTATTGATGCATGAATTTATTTCCACATGAATATGTTATGTATGATATCTGTGTGAATATTCGTACTCAATAAATTAGATGAAATCAAAATAATTCTCCAAACCTTATTTAATTATGCAAACTTTCTTTATTTAATATTATTATTTTATAAACGAACAAAGTGCAACATGATTGAAGGTTTAAAAACAAAACATACCTCATAAATATTTATATCCTCCCTCCGTATGTTGGTACACTGTTCATCTTTAGCTGGAGCGCTACACTGTCCATCGGCTGAATCGTCTACGGATTCTTGAAGTTCACACAGACCAAATCTTCGAAAGTAACGCAGGGCCTTACACAGGTTCCTTTTCGCACATTCTTCGACACAATCTTGCAACGAAAACTGAACCAGTTTTACAAAGTAGAGCTCCTCTGATTTGCAGCCATGACATTCTGTACTTTTGTATGTTATTTTTATCCCAGAAGTGTTCACTATTGTTATAACAAGTACTTGTAAAATCAAATACGTAGTCCAGCTCTTACGTTGTTTCATTATTTTGAATTATTTAAGCAAAACATATCCATGTTGTTTATATGAAATTGTTCCAAAATAAAATTCTTAAGGAGAGGACGACACGATGGCGCCGATATGGTGTCTGATATAATTTTCTTTGAATATGTGATTGCGATATAACAGTATAGGTAAACAGAATTCTAGATGATGCGATTATAGAAATTCATGTTTCAGACGTTTAACAGTTACTTTATGATATTAGATGAAATTTATACAAAAGATAAACAGATAAACAAACAACTTAACATTTTTATATCAATATTTGGGAATATTACTGTAGTTGTTGAAATGGGTCGTTTAACAAGGCATCTTTTAAGCATTTTTACATGTATTTGTTGAACTAAGTGATACACTTGTAATGTCTGATAATTCTAGATCCGATTTAAACCTCAAGTGGTAAATATATTTTGCTCATAATATATATTTTTTCATTATTTTAGCTTTATTGTTTACGGATGAGGCTTTATGGAAAAATTATTTTATCGATAATAGAACATAGGACATCGACTAACTGAAAACAAACTTGTACCGAGTGAATATTTTTGTATATTGTACCAAACAAGTCAAGAGAAAAGTTTGAGGGAATGCCTTTAAATGTGATTGCGAATGGTATTTAACTCCTATGACATGACCACGAATGGTAGCGACCTTTGCTATGGCAAATGCCTTAGTGAATTGTATCGAGCCACTGCTGAGGCGATGATTTGTTAATAATTGTAATAGAAAATCGTTGTTAAGGAAATGATTTTAATTCTATCCTGATTTGTAACCCGGGGCTTGGCGGCGTGGGCAGTATTATGCATTTCCATTACTGCCCATGAACAGGCGCAGTATCAGTCTGCAATATTTTCATATTTGTCGTGTTCTGTGGCTTACACAGTACCTATTCAGTTATTGTATTCATGCGAATTTCATGCAAAAATATACAAATCTTTGCTGAAGCAATGAAATAAAAGCAACATTAACGTAAAACATGTATTAAGTAATACCGTAAAATACAAACAATTTCGAAATTTCTAACAAGCAAATAAGTCCCGAAAGAGGTTAGACTTGTCTTTAATTTTAAATATCTTTCAATCTTCTTTAGAAATCAATGACCTTGTTTTCGTGTGTGTCTGGGCAGGAATGAGCATTAGAACAACATTTATTAAGACCGATTTGAAGCATCACCTGATTTAAGGGTCAACAATGAATGCTACATTTCTTTACATGCGACAAATAAATATAACTGTAAATAAGTTAAGATTTCTATATCTATATATAAAATCAAAGTAAAATTTTATAATATAGAGTTATTTTACACTCTACAACTGGTCATAGACTTGTGCTAAGCAACCACTGCGACGCCCTTAGCCTATTCTGGTTTAATATTGCTGCCAATTGCCGACGTATCGATCGAAATCCTTACTGATCTGCTTGAGCGCGAAGGAATTAGCAGGAATCGGATTATCCACACCATATCAGTACAAACATTATAAAGCGACATTTTAATAATTAACTAAAAATGGTAATTCTGCGAATGAACATAATGATATGTATATAAAAGGGAATTGCAGAAAGTGAAATGTGATTATATGTGAACCTTTGCATATTTGCATATTTCTTCATTTTATAAATGAAAGCCTGTAAAAGAGACGTCAAAATCGTTTTTTTTTATAATAATACAATCTCTGGAATTATAGCTGAATTTAATTGATGCTTTATTTTTCTCATTCACTCGTATTTGCGCGTGTCCGATTTTGTTGTGATATTGCTTAAAAAGATCTTATCATCATTGTCTTCTAATATTGTTCTCTATAGTTAAGATAAAAATGTCTGCAATTACATCATGATCAACTCATCTTCAAACAAACAAGAATTATTATTTGAGTTGTAAATCGAAAATGACTGTGTGGAAACGAGTCTCTGCTGGCTTCCAACTAAAATTTGTTTCTATAGTTTGCATGTTTCTTTTTATTTAGGTTCTTTATATGGCAGATATTTTGCAGTTCACGCCTGTTTTATATTTCATATCATGTTTTTTTTCAATAATAAACAATACCACTTAACTGATATTATTGACGTATATTTACTTCAGTATAATACGTTTTGCCTTTCTAGGCAACACCAATGCTGTCCGTTTCAAATTTGCATATTCACTGTTAAACCATCATTACTTATTTAGAGAAAGTATAGAATATTTTACAGGAAAATCAATTCACATCACGTTTGACACGCAATAAGCGTTTTATTTCTTTTTTTTAAAAAGATTTATGATAATGATGACGATAGTATTACATTCAAAAGCTATCCACATGTCATCGGCATTGTTACAAGTTCTGTTTATATTAATGATGCCAATATGTATTATTGATGTATGAATAATCTGCAACTTTTCCGGTTAAATACATTCTGCTTTTTGTATCAATATGAAATTTCGAAAGATATCTAAGAACAGTATGCTTCAAACAAAACAAAAGCCAACATCGTATTCGTAAATGCGTAATCAAAATGATATTTGAAATTATATTCGAAAATTCCTTAGATGTCATCATATTTAGATACCATTAATAGTAAAGCGAGTACTTTCTTGAACAAAAGAACACGTGGTGATCCGTTTGTCTATAAATAATATAGTAAGAGAGAATTGTCTATTCAGGATGGGGTTGTATGAGATAGTATCAATAAATAAGTTTTATCCGATATGGCATTAACAGGACTGGTTATTCCCGAAAGCATCGGATAGCCCACGTGGTTATTGAACAAAAGAATCCTGTTTATTTTCAAGTTCTAGAAGTAAGATTATAAGAATAAAATTATATACTGATCATTATCATGAATCACTTAAATTGATAAAGAATGTTCAGTCTATGTCTCACACCAGTAGACCAGAGTTACGTCACAACACTAATTTGCAAGCCAAACGAGGTAAAATAACTCATTTGCAGTACTGAACTTTTTTCGCACAGCTCACAATCAATTCATTTTGATGAGATATAAATTACATGTTACATCGCAAGCCAGGGAAACGACTGATTTACTTTTGTCCAAGGCGTCCCTCAGTATCAATGAACGTTATCTTAGTATTAAAGAAACAAATACAAAAATCAACATTTGAAACCGTGCTACCGGTACCACACATTAAGAAATACTTTTTGCAAAGTTTCTCTGGACGGCATTTTGTCGTTATTGAGACATCGATGATTTTCTGTTTTATCGATGAATGTGCAAGGGGTGTACTGGACCCTAAATCACGAAATTTACTGCTTGTGTACACCGTGCCTTTAAGTTTTTAAGGGGAACTACTCCTCCACAATTTATCAAATTAAGCACCTTATCTATATTAGATAGCATCCCTTCTTCCGTTGAGACTTGCGATTTAACGATTTACTTTTTCCCCCCTTATAATAATAATAATAATAATAATAATAATATTATTATTATTATTATTATTATTGCGGAATCGACCCTACGATTTCGACGCGCGAAGCGCGTCGAAATCGTGTCGATTCCGATTACGGTATTACGCATGAGCAAAACGCTATACCAAGGGACTTTGAAACCTTGTCTTCCGGTTTGCAAAATCTGACTGGACAATATGGGGCGCGTCACGGGAAAAAGTACATTCGGACAGTTGACGAAAATAAGACCGAAGGTACCTTTTCCCGTGGCGCGCCCCAATATGACTTTCATGCAGATTGCTTGCTTCCGGATTTTAAAACTGAAAAGCCGCCATTTTGTTTCTAGATTCACATTTTCAGAAGTTCTGATTCCATATGTGAGATAACAATTACGATTGAACTCGCCCTAAAAAATCAGGTAAATAAGTTTCTACATTGATTAAAACCTAATATTGTCACAGAGTTAGAGGCTAACTGTAGACTTCACCCTAGCGATGAGCATTACGGTAGTTGTTCGAATTTTGGTTAATTGCAGTGACAATTACACCGGTTTCCACAACATTCTAATCATTGGAATTTTACGACGTTTTTATTTATTTTTTTACTGCAATCATTAACAAGAACAGTAAGTTTAATATTGCAGATTAGATGGTAATATCGATTGCTTTCGTTTTAAATTGGTGTGGGAAAGCGATAAGGTATTACGTTGAAATTAACTTTGGACAGAACTGGTCAAATGAAATCTGACCACAATTTTTGAAGATACAAGTGTTTTCATGATCAGGACTTGAACCCAAAGTTTGCAGATAAAGCATAAAGCTACTTTGCTAATATAAGTTGTTTGAGGCATGGTTAAGCTGTGTTTACCAAATGCTATCTGAATAATGCTGTTTTGTCTAGGGGGTGGTGTCCAGGGAGGTATTTTGGAAGTACAACAAATAAAAATTTTTAGAGCTGCATTTCATAAAAATGAGGCATTTTGTAGAATTATTTAAATAGGAAGCACGGCGAAGCCGTGTTAACCACTTATTATTTATTTCAGATTTTAGGAATAACTGCTCAGCAGAGGTGTAGAAATTTTGTTTTACCCACTCACCCTGCAGGTCGAGTGAAAGAGCAAGTGCACTCCCCCTTACAGAAAGTACACTCTGCCTTACATTTTAAATAAAATACTCTTTCTGTAAAGCTTTGTTTACCAAATGCTATCTGAATAATGCTTCATTTACAACAAATAAAATTATAAGAGTTACATTTCATAAAAAATGAGGCATAGTGTTGAATGAATTAAATAGGAAGCACGGCGAAGCCGTGTTTACCACTAATTATTTATTTCAGATTTTAGGAATAATTGCTCTGTCGGAGGTGTAGAAATTTTCTTTGACCCAATCGCCTTACAGGTCGAGTGAATGAGCAAGTGCACTCCCCCTTACAGAAAGTACACTTGCTCTTACATTTTAAATAAAATACTCTTTCTGTAAAGCTTTGTTTACCAAATGCTATCTGAATAATGCTTCATTTACAACAAATAAAAATTATTAGAGCTACATTTCATAAAAATATGAGGCATTTTTATTGGATAATATTTATTTGAGATTTGGTACCTCTATTTATAAACAAGTAATAGGCATTCCAATGGGTACTAATTGTGCACCCCTTGTTGCTGATCTGTTTTTATACTGTTATGAAATAGATTTTATGTTATCTCTTTCTACCGAACATCAAGATGATATCATTACAGCTTTTAACAACACATCGAGGTACCTTGATGATTTATTAAATATAGATAATAACCATTTTCCATCACTGGTTAATAAGATTTATCCTAAAGAACTACAGCTTAATAAAGCGAACACTTCAGAAAAGCAAGCAAACTTTCTTGATTTAAATCTATCCATTGACAACGGTTACGTCACTGCTAAAATTTATGATAAAAGAGATGATTTTAATTTTAATATAGTAAATTTTCCGTTTCTAGACGGCGATGTTCCTCGTGCGACTTCTTACGGGGTTTATATCTCACAGCTTGTTCGCTTTTCAAGAGCTTGCAACGATGTGAATGATTTCAATGAACGTAATCTTTGCATTACAGAAAAACTTATAAAACAAGGTTATCGGTATCACAAATTAAGGAAAACCTTTTGCAAGTTTTATCGCCGATATCCAGATCTAATTCATAAATACAGGTGCAGTTTAAAATCACTATTGCAACAAGGTATTTCACAGCCAGTTTTTTATGGAGATTTAATTTATAAACTTAAGAAGATAAAAGGCGATGTTAATTTCTCTCGGTTATTCGTAAAAACCATCTGTAAATTTAAAAAGAAAGGTTACCAACATGATATTTTACAGCGCTCTGCAGGCCTGGTGATTAACCCATCTACAGTTGATCATTATGCTTACCTCTTTGGTTGCACGACGGTGGCAGGGGTTTAAGAGTTTATGAAAGTTTATGGGGAAATCTTTTCTAAAAAGAACCTAGAAGCTCGATTTGTTTCTTTTATCCCTGTCATCTTGTTCTTGCTGATTTTACTCCAGGTGCTCTGGTCTCTGTAAGATCATTGAGTACCCGCCCTTTGGCTTTGCAATGCTATTAAATTCTTATGTTTATATGTTTGTATGCTTTTGCATGCAACATTGTTGAGCTGATAGATGGGTTGGAGTTATTTCACCAAGACAATTTATACTTGTTTTGTGATACGAGAACCTGTTGGGGCAAGTGTGAGGTTGGTGCACCCTAGAACCTGGTTTAAACACCCAGTGGCAATTTATTTTGCCACTGACCGTTCCAAGGCGGTAACCCCTCCGGTTCTCACTTCCGTTATTTGTTTGTGGCGTCCAGTTTGAAACTGATTTTTGTAATACCATGCTCTCTTTTCCTCTCTACTTTTTGTCTGTGTGGAGAGGCTGTGTATGCTGGATGTGGCCATTCCTGATATGCATATTTCATTTTTTTATTTTCCTACAGGTCATGTGAATGAGCAAGTGCACTCGCCCTTACAGAAAGTACACTCGCCTTTACATTTTAAATAAAATACTCTTTCTGTGGCAATTTTTTTTCCATTCGATCTCTTTCTTACTGTCCTGCTCGCTCTCTCGCTTTTCATAATCACCCGTATCTTGTGTAAAAAACGTTACCTTCAATTATTTTGTTTCTCCATAATTTTTAACATACAACGGGGAAAAAAGGTGCACTTTCAGCCTTGTTCTGATTTGGGAAACCCAATGAGGATAAAAATAAAACGCTGCTGTTATCTTTACATCAGAAACATTCCGAATACACTGAAAATCGACCGAAATTCCGGAAATCAAATTGTATTTTGTAAACAACGTGAGAATATTTCATTTTTCTAAGAAAACACATGTGCTTTGCTAAAAAATTTACATGCCCTCACTGGTTTTCCTAGCCATTTTGGGAAAAGGACCTTAGCCAGAATCGGGAAAATTTTTGCGCGTGAAACTTCTAGGAATTTTTATCAACAAAAATACAGCGTAAAGCGAAAGTTAACACCGTTTCTTATGTTTTGAAAGTTATCTGTGGATTCAATTGGGAAAAATGGAAGAAATTTCCTATTGGGAATGGGTCCGTTCACTTTGGGAAAGGGTCTGTTTTCCGGACCCTCAGAAAGGCTAGGAAAACCCTGGCCCTGCCGGTCGAGTGTATCGGCCGCTTCGCTCGACCCAACGGATCATTTACTCGCCATGGCGAGCGGTCGAGTGGAATTCTACACCTCTGCTCTGCAAAACAAGTTCAAATATGTTGCATGGTGAAGCCGTGTTGACCATTAATTAATTGGTATAAATTTGAAAATTTATTTATTTTATTTAGTTTTCACAGTCCAATAGTTTGTGTCAAGCTTTTGTATACATGCCTTGGTCTAGATGTTTGAGTGTAATGATCGCTACAGACTTCCTGAAAATTGTAAAAAACTGTCAGACATGAGGTCAGACAAGATGTGAAAATCTGTCTGACCGAAACAATTTCTGTCCGACTGAAACATTTTACACATTAATGATTAAGTAAGCAAAACACAGTATTGAGGGTGTTTTTGTTGTTGTTTTTTTTCAGTGGTACAAAATAACAAATTGTCATTATGACGAATACGTAAAATATTTCATTCGGAAATCCTCGCTCATTTCCCTCAGAACAGTCTAGAATCAAAACAGCGAGTAAAATTGTAATTTAGGGAGTAAAATTGGAATATGCCGATCAAATTTTTGCCGGATATTTGGTCCTACAACATTGAAAATCACATCAGACCAGTCCAAATTTTACCGGACAGGTCCGACAGTCCGGCGACTTTAAAGAAGTCTGTCACTAAGAAAAATAAATTAAGTCATTGGAAGGTATATGCATGTATGGGCAAATAATATCATTTATAAAATTTGTTTTTTTGTAATTTGTATTTCAGTTTGAAGTATACATATAAAAGATGCCTGATAAATCTGGTTCAAAGAGCATGAAACTGGAATAAGAGAAAAATTAGACTACTGGAGAGGTATTTTTTTTTAATTTACCCTTAATAAACTGTACAAACACTCAAACAGCACAGAATTTGCCCTTCCATTACATGACTATGCATGGCTGGACAAACCCACTAGCCCGACGCCTTGGACAAGCTGAAAATTGTATCGGACAATCTCAAAATATCTGATTGCTTGTCTGTGGGCTAGCTCAATTTTTTTAGTGTAGACTAGTTTAAACGTTAATTTGATATGCGCCATTCTCTTTCAGCACTGTATGCATATCATATTACAACAGCAATAAGTTTATTACAAAATAACATGTTTTGAGATCTATTTTAACATTATCAAGCCCACATGTAACGGTTCCTCTTGAATTTCCTGTTTCTTTCTGTACTGTTATTACTGAGTAATCAGAAATTGCTTATTTGGGCAAAAGTGGGACTACATTGTAGCTGAAATGTTTACCCAGATAGTTTTACAAAATCCTTTAGGCCCTTACAATAGCCCCTGTATGGGTCTAAGCGGTACTTCATTTATGGTTTATTATTGGATAAGCTTTAAATAAACACAACTTCTTAATTGGTATGTGCCTATGTTCAATAAGCAAAAGAAATGTATGTCTAAATATTTTAAATCAATTTTAACTGTCAACAAATTAATTTATAAAAGCCTTAAGATATAAAATTATTTTTGAAGATAAATTAATTTGCTGTTGATTTTAATATTTCAGGAAAATAGCTTCACATGAAATGCTGTGGAAAGACCAGGTTAACTGTTCTAGACAGTAGAGGGAAGAGAAGGAGAGCTATCCGATCCAGTTATTATGAATTTCAGTGTTCCACAGGGATCCATATTAGGACCAAAATACTTTACGATGTATACCAAGCCAGTAGGTGCTATCTGTGGTAAACATGGTCTAATGCATCATTTTTATGCTGATGATTCACAACTGTACATTTCATTTAAACCCATTTACGTTGTGTCCAAATCTGAAGCAATAAACCGCGTAGAGCACTGTCTAATGTAAGTCATTATGTGGATGAATAGAAACATGCTTAAACTGAATGTTGAGAAAACAGAAGTGATGATGTTTTCTTCCAAAAATAATCTCAAACAAGTCGAAAACATGACTATCACAGTTGTTGAGACATCTATTTTAGCTTCAAATGACAGCATCAGAAATCTTGGGGCTCACTTCACGCCACAAATGGACATGGAGAAACATGTCAACACTGTCTGTAGATCTGCCTACCACCAGCTGAGAATCATCGTACGCATAGGGAATTACCTTACAACCGATGCTACAAAAACATTAGTTAATTGTCTAGTAACATCGAAGCTTAACTGTTGTAATTCATTGCTCTTCGGTATTCCAAAACTGACAATGAATAAACTACAACGGGTTCAGAATACAGCTGCCAGAATCTTGACAAAAACTCCTCGTCATGACCTTATAACACAATTGCTCAAGGAACTTCATTGGCTACCAATATGTCAACGGATCAATTACAAGGTCCTACTATACACTTACAAGGCTCTCCATGGACAGTGCCCACAGTACATTATTGACTTATTGTGTGTGTACCGACCAGCTAGAGACCTTCGCTCTAGCAGTTCTTTAACACTTGTAGTACCACGTACCAGAACTGTGACTTTCGGAAACTGTAGCTTTAGCTATGCTGCACCAAGGTTATGGAACGCACTGCCAGAGTTAGTTAGAAACGCACAGACACTTAACGCTTTCAAAAGACAGCTAAAACACACCCTTTCCGCTCATACTATGTTGATTAACTGGATATATTAACAATCATAAGACATTGGGTTGATTTTGAACGGAGAGTGATGCTATAATGTGTTATCTACACATCACAACGCACTTGTTTTTTTACCTTTCTAATATGTTTTTCATGCAAACTTTTTTATCCAAGTTTTATTTTTATTTCTTTTATTTTTTTTCTCTATGTTTTATTTGCCCATGCTTAATTAATTCTTATTGTATTATATTGCTATATCTTGCTTGTTGTAAAGCACTTTTGAACATATGAAAAGAGTGCTATATAAATCTGGACTAATTTTAATGTTTCATTCTATTTAGATAATACATTTCTCTACTGTCACTAAGTGCTGTTTAACTAAGAATTTACAGGAAAACTGGTGTATTCAACATCTCAAAGGATTCTTCCAAACTTCACAGAATCATTCAGCTCACTAAGATGTAGTGTTGCATCTTACAACATTGATCAGTTTTGGTTGAAAAGTAAATCAACAAATGATGACTTGTTTCTTTGTTTTACTGTTAAACATTCGATACACATCTCTTTAAATTCGTCGATTCCGAGAGAGGCAGTGCCTTAGTTCATATTATTATTATTATTATTATTATTATTATTATTATTATATTTTTAATGACTATAATGATTATGATATAGTCAACGGTATAGTTGACTTAAGTTTCTTAGCACGTTTCACTGACGTTTAAATAATCGTCACAACTGATGCGGACTCCCGTGTTGTAAACTGCTGATGCAGAGGAGGGCAAACAATGCAAGGCAATGACATAACTTATCATACCCATCCAAAGTATTTAGAGAATGTTGTTTTAACAAGAATTTAGGATGTTTTGCGCCCACGTATTTAAAACGTAGCGAAGTTTTCTTAAGGAGATTGAGCATGAAATTGGTCTAAATCAATGACACTGCATGTATATGTTACAAATATAACATGATGTAACATACGTAACATGTAACCTTTTGATATAAAACAATACTAATTTTTGCATGAAATGTAGCAACTTTAACATTTATGAAATCTTATTGTAACATCACAATAATGCGTTCGGAAGTAGAGGAATATTACATATTTACAGGCCATAAGCGTTTATCATAAACATCACTGTAACATTGTAACATTTAGATTTCAAAGCTGACACACTTCTGCACACACTGTAAAGGTCGTAACATCAGTGTAACATTATTGTAACATTATTGTAACATCTCTGTTACGCATTAAGAATTTATTAAACATACTTTTTGAGCACTCACCTTCAACATCACTGTTACATTGTAACATTTACATTTCAAAATCGATCCATTTATGTATGCACTGTAACACATGTAACATCTGTGTAACATTATTGTAAAATCACTGTAACATATTGAGAATCTATTGAAAAATGATATTTTTATTTTTGAGCCTTCATCCCCAAAATCACTGTAACATTGTAACAATTAGATTTTAAACATAAAACATTTCTTCATGCACTGTAACACTTCAACATCAGTGTTACATTAGTATAACATCACTGTAACGCATTGAGAAGCTATTAAAAATTAATATTTTTACTCTTCGAGTCCTCATCTCCAAAATCACTGTAACATTGTAACATTTAGATTTCAAAATCGATACATTTCTGTATGCACTGTAACACATGTAACATCTGTGTAACATTGTTGTAACATCACTGTAACGTATTGAGAATCCATTAAAAATTGATACTTTTACCTTTTGTGCCCTCATCTCCATAATCACTGTAAGATTTAACATTTAGATTTTAAACTTTACACATTTCTGCACGCATTTTACAGTTGTAACATCAGTGTAACATTATTGAAACATCACAGTAACGCATTGAGAATTTATTGAACATTTATTTTTTTTTAACTTTGTTTGAGCCCTCGTCCCCAAAATCACTGTAACATTGTAACATTTAGATTTAAAAATCGATCTATTTCTGCACGCACTGTAACACTTGTAACAAATGTGTAACATTATTGTAACATCACAGGAACGGATTGAGAATCTATTGAAAATTTATTATCTTTTTACTTGTTTGAGCCCTCGTCCCCAAAATCACTGTAACATTGTAACATTTAATTTTAAACCTGACACATTTCTGTAGGCACTGTAACACGTGTAACGTCGGTGTAACATTATTGTAACATCAATGTAACGCATTGAGAATCTATATAAAATGTATCTGTTTTACTTTTAGAGCCCTCATCTTCGGATTCACTGTTACATTTTAACATTTAGATTTCAAACTCGATACATTTCTGTATGCACTGTAATACATGTAACCACAGTGTCTAAGCGTAGAGTTGACCGAAACGGAAGTTGCTGATCTGTACGCCGATGATCACATAGTTGCTTACAGAAAAACCTGCGACATCGAATTATTTATTGGTAAATAAACCAAATTTAATGTGCATTTGGAAAAATATATTTCTGTGGTAAGTACAACGTTAGTTGTTAATGCTGCAGTGATCATATAGACTTAAAGGAAGGGTTAGTATTGTTATAATCCATCATCGTTCCCAACTCGATCAGTGAAAATAGTAGCAAAACATTGAACAAAACGGGACGTTTTGGGTTCAAACTTCTTTGTGTAAATATATTTTGGACCATATTTGTGATGGTATGAGAGAAAATTCATTTATTCATCTTGTGTACTTCGTTGACCTGAGTTTGAACGACTTGGCAACGAGAAAATGATACTTTCTTTATGTCACTGTAAATGATGAGACTGTACGCATAGTTGCAACTGTACGCGATCATTAGTTGTTAAAAGACGCCTAACATCTGTACGCATAGTTGTCAAACAGATCATTAACAATTTATGGTTCCAGTTAATGCTTTCTGATTATATCGACAGGTTATCATTTTAACTTCTGTTAACCTTAATAATTCTTGCACGAGAATCTGAAAAATCTTCAACCAATTTGCTCATTCTTTTAATATACAATTGTATAAACAAATAACTGATCTTGGTTTCTGTTTCAAAGTCAATTTTTTTTAAATCTCTTGTTAGCTCTTCATGAAAAGGGCGTGAACAAAAACAACTATAGTCCAACCGAGCTATATTAGTGGTAAGACAGTGTATGATAAGTAGAGGCCCGCTGTAATGATTTCATTTCTTCTCTGAAGTGCGAACAGTAGAAGCCATAATATAGCTGGACAAATACGCGTTAGTACTTCAACCATAGTTTCTACAGATAATCCCTGAAATATACCAATGAAAGTCGGCCAAAATGAAATCCAACTCGACATTTTAACGACCTCAAACATGAAATTGTTAGCAGTTGCAGACGTATTTGTAGACTAACTTAACTCGGTCACGAAGTGGTGGATTCCAAAATCTGAAACCACTTAATGGAATTTTCCTGTCAAAGACCAGATTGTTAGAGTCTTTATGATTTTGGATAATATTTGTGCATAATGTATTTTTTGCCAACACCGGCAGGGATTCCAGCAGGTTTATACTAGGTTTTAATTAATGTCATAATCAGGGGATTTAAAATTTCTAGCAATTTCTTTCGATATCTTATTTGCAAAATGTACCAATGCGTTCTTATGATCCAACAGTAGGTCAGAAAAAAACCCATCAATTTATAGCTCAAAACTTGCTTGTCTGGTCTAAAATGTGATCATATAAGGTTTTATTTTAGATAAATAATACATTAGAGTTGGTTGATTCCTTTGATTGATTCCTTTAACAAGTTCTTGCTTCATTGATGCTTTTCAGTTGATCAGTATATGATGCATTTATAATCACAACTGTTCGTACAGTCTGACATTGCAGTACTGCAACTTTGCGTACAGTCTTGTCACTTTCGAATGCTGCACAGAAAGACCATTTTCTCAGTGCTTATTCGTTCAAGCACCATTCATCGCAATTTGTGAGCGTTGGAAATGATTTTTCTTTCTGGGGAAGTCAAAAATATATACCTTTCCAGTATATACATGATAAAATATGAGGTCACAAATGCAGATTTTCTCCACTCTTTTTCCCCATTTTGTACTGATCAAGTGTGAAAAGATTACAGATTACAACTTAACTAGCCGTTAGTTCAAGACTTCAAGATCACAGTAAGACTATTAAACAACGATTTACTTACTATAAAAATAATTTCCGCACATAGCACGTTTAATTTGAATATATTTTACAAATAAAAAGCCGATGTCGCAGGTTTTTCTGTAAGCAACTATGTGATCATCGGCGTACAGATCAGCAACTTCCGTTTCGATTAACTGTACGCTTAGACACTGTGGTAACATCTGTGTAAAATTATTGTAACTTCAGTTGGTTGCGTCGCGGGAATTGCAGGGCTAGGCGCTGTCGCCGTGACGGTACGGGTTCGCTCCCAGCTAGAGACACTATCGTTTGAAATTCACAGTAGCGCTATTTGTGCAGTGTGGCGGCCGTAAAATGTCTCCCCGTACATATTGTCAGTACTGTTTTCAGTAAAAAATAACCCGTTACCGATGTCATGCAGTGGTCGTTACGTATATGAGGGCTATCCGATCAATTTTTTTGGGGTTGTCACGGTTAGCTGAGTTGGTTGCGTCGCGGGAATCGCAGGGCTAGGCGCTGTCGCCGTGACTGTTCGGGTTCGCTCCCAGCTAGAGGCACTATCGTTTTTCACTGTAACGTATTGAGAATCTATTGAAAATTGATATTTTTCACTTTTTATCCCTCATCTCCAAAATCACTGTACATGTTACACTGATGTTACAAGTGTTACAGTGCGTGCAGACATGTGTCAAGTTTAAAATCTTAATGTTACAGTGATTTTGGAGTTGAAGACTCAAAAAGAAAATATACAAATTTTCACAGTTTTATGAATTCGTTGCATTAATCTTACGACTATGTTAAACTTATTTTACAGGTGTTACACTGCTTACAGAAATATATAGAGTTTGAAATCCAAATTTTAAAATGGTACAGTGATTTTTAAGATGAAGGTTGAAAAAGTGAAAATACGAACTTTCAATAGATTTTCAATGTGTTACAGTAATGTTACAATAATGTTTCAATGATGTTACAAGTGGTACAGTGAATACAGAAATGATCGAGTTTGAAATTCAAATGTTACAATGTTACAGTGATTTTGAAGATAAAGGCAAAAAGAGTAAAGATATCAATTTTAATAGATTCTAAATGCGTTACAGTGATGTTACAATTATGTTACACATAGGCTACAAGTGTTATATTGCTTGCAGAAATGTATTGTGCTTGAAATCTAAATGTTACAATGTTACAGTGATTTTGAAGATGAGGGCTCTAAAAGTAACAAAATCAAATTTCATTACATTCTCAATGTGCTACAGTTATGTTAAAAATGTTACACATATTTTATAAGTGTTACAGTGCGTGCAGACATGTGCCAGGTTTTAAATCTAAATGAAATATTTTGAAGATGAAGGATAAAAAAGTGAATGTTACCAATTCTCAATAGATTCTAAAGGTGTTACAGTGATGTTGCAATAATGTTACGCAGACGTTTAATTAGTTACACTGCAAACAAATAATAATCCTTCTTAAAAACTTAATGTTACAATGTTACAGATATTTTGAGAATGTAGGCTCAAAAAGCGCATAATTATATCAATTTTCAGTAGTTTCTAATTGCGTTACAGGAATATTACAACAGATGTTACATGTATTTCAGTGCATAGAAAATTGTACCGAGTTTGAAATTCAAATGTTACAATGTTACAGTGGTTAGGAAGATGAGGGCTGAAAAAGTAAAAATATAAATTCTCAATAGATTCTCACTGCATTACAGTAATGTTACAAAAATGTTACGCAGATGTTACATGTGTTACACTGCATTGAGATTTGAATTGGGCTTAAAATCTCAATGTGTGAAAGGCGTTAAACTTGCAATCTTGTCATTTCTATCACATATATGTTACGTGTGTTACAGGTTGTTACGTTCGTAACAAATGCTCAGTGTGTCGGTAATTTAGATCAATTCCGTGTGCTAGATGTTAATGTATGTTAAAATCACAAAGTAAATAAAATGAATGTTTAAGTAGAATAAATACTAAAAATGTATACACATCACTGTTATTTAATATGATAACAGTAGAAGTAAAGTTCTTTTTGAAAGTGTACAACATTTTAGGTACTTAGGTACATTGCCATCTCTATCATGTTTGTGACAATTTCAATCTGATGTTTATGAATCAGACACCAAATGAATCTAATAAAAATTTATCTTGATACTTATGATACAACATAGATGTGTGTTATAGATAGTCATTTTTGAAAACAAAAATCTCCCTTGAATAAAAAAATATGAGATCCATAGAATATAGTGAATGTTGAAAATTGTCAAGGGACTTTTGTTAATATATTACAAAGCTAACCTCCACTACAAGTGGCAAATAGTGGAATGTTTAGAAGGAAAACAACTGTTTTACCCTGATAGATTACATTAATTGGATATTGGATTTTGTTTTCAAAGGGAGATTAATGTTACAGTTCTGTTAAAGGAAAACGACAATAAAAGAGATGGCCTTAGAAAGGATCAAATCACGGTTGATAACATGCAAGATAGATACTCTAACCACTAGGCCATTGAATCTTTAGTCAACTAATTTTTAAAGAAATATTTTAACGGAATGATACAAATGAAAGAAATGATAACAAAATATGACCTCCCTTGAAAAGTAATGTTCAATGAAAACGAAATAAAAAACATGTCCTCAGTAAGAATCGAACCATGGTCGAAAGTTTCCAAGACAGCAGCTCTAAGCATGAGTTCTTCTGTGATATCGTTATATTTAAACGGAATTATACAAATGAAAGAAATAATAACAACGAGTGACCTCCCTTGAAAATAGCAAATGATGTAATGTATCTGAGAGACACAACTGTTGTTATCATATATTTACCTCCATTGAGTATTGCAAATGGCGAAATATTCAAAGGGATATAACTTCCTTACAAATAGCAAATAGTGGAATGTTTCCAATGGAAACTACTGAGGTTACCTCTCATAGATTTACCTCTCTTGAATATTGCAAGTGGAAACAAGTTCAAAGGGATAGAACTTTTGTTTACAGATTACCTCTTGGTTACTTTCAGGTACGGTCGGGCTTCGTTTATATAAAACATTTCACACCTCCACTACAGGGAACCTTCATAGGTCCGTTGTTAGATCGGTTGGCTTACGGATCGGGCATCAAATCCCAGATAAGCCATTTACGGTAATAAAAATAACAAATATATGCTAACCAATAAAATATATAATTATTAAATAATAAAAGAAAAAATGATTTAAATAATAAATGCATGAATAATGAATTGAAAAGATTACAATTGAAAGAAAAAAATGAATAATAAATAATAATTAACAATATGAATGAAACATATAAAGATAGATATATATAATAAAAATAATAATAAAATAAAATAATAACAACTAAAACAATTAAATGATAAATGCTAATAACTTTAATACTAGTAACAGTATCTAATAGAATTTAATTATGAATTAAATACTAAAGTGATGTAATAATTCATGTTACATTTAAATGATATTTAAAAAGACAAATAATAAAAATATATAATAAACTACAATCATATAATTATACGACATTTATGAAAGTCAAATAAAATGTATAATAAATTATACGTATATCATTGATATTTTTAGTTATTAGTAAATAAAAGATTGACATATCTTGAAAAAGCAAATTGTTGAATGTATTCAAGCAAGACAACTGTTATTACTCTTGTAGATTTTCCACCCTTGAATTTTTCGAATGGCTCATTTTTAAAAGGAACATAACTAGTGATAATATATTTCCTATTGTTGTCGTTTGGGATGGATCAAAATTGTACTGTTTATTGGTGTAAATATTGAGTTGCGATCAACCCGTGACTAGGCGGCGTGGGTAGTAAAAAGCATTTTCATTACTGCCCATGAACATGCTTAATCAAACCGAGCCTGCAATATTTTCATTTGTCGTGTTCGGGGGTCTTCAAAGTTTCCTTTTTATCTATTTCAATATCACGGTAGCGTTGTTTGTGCCGTGTGGCGGCTGCAAAAAGTCTCCCCGTACATACAATCAGTGCTGTTATCAATTACGTCCTTTGAAGGTTGTCGAGCACGATATTTATGTACTTATTTATAGTACTTCTAAATATACTTTTTGTTTTTAATATTTCGGCCAGTTTAAAGATTGATGGTTTCAATATCCCAGCCAAAATAAATTTGGATATTGTTCAATCACCCCCAGGGATATACTTCCTGCTTTTTTAATTTTACCTTTGGCGTTATCTTTGATATGCAGGATTTATATTCTAAGATCCCCTCTCAAATTCTATTCTGTTTAGTTCCGCCCATAGTTTTCTCGTTTAGGACAAACCCATTCTTTTATCTGGGGACCATACGCCGCTGAACAAGGAATGGTATTAATTTGAAAATACCGCATTGAAGGTTCCATGATAACCGCCATATGCATACCATCGTTTGGGATGATCAACATTGAACTGTTTATTGGTGTAAATATTGAGTTGCGCTCAATCCAGGGCTAGGCAGCGTGTGTAGTAAAAAGCATTTTCATTACTGCCCATGAACCGGCTCAATCAAACCGAGCCTGCAATATTTTCATATTTGTCGTGTTCGAGGGTCTTTAAAAGTTCCCTTTTCATCTATTTCATACATTAACCTCTCTTGAATAACGCAAATGGCGGAATTTTCAAAGGGACATAACTATTCATTGAAGATTGCAAAGAGTGACCAATACCCTGCCACAAATATTGGAATGTTTCGAAGGGAGAAACTGTTGTTATCCTCATAGATTAATCTCCCTTGAATATGAAAAATGTGACATCCATTGAAAGTAGCGAATGTTGAAATTTACAAAGGGACTTAAGGATAGTTTATAGATTGCAAAGCTAGTCTCCCTTGAAAGTATTAAGAGTGGAAAAACAGGCAATTTGTTCGCTATTGTTTTATAGCCGATATTCGGTCATGTCAGGATCAGTGGCAAAACATATACGTTTTCCCAATTAGTTAAGAATGATTCCCAATTATATCAATACAAATATTTCTGACAAAAATCCCGCACTTCCCGTGTCTATTCATTTATTAAATATCCTAGCTCGTTGGTAAGCATTATTCTTTTCTTTAATCCAGAAATTATTGATAACATTAAGCATGTTTAAAACTTTTTTCCCAAAAGATACAGAAAAATTCCAAATTTCTGGAAAAAACGCGAAAGTTCTGTCATTATATGTGGTTGCTAATTTCTAAAAAAGAAAAATACACATATCAGCAATGGACTTATTCAGCAGACACCAGCCTCTCCACCCAATCAAATGATCCGTTTCAAAAAAAATACTCCACCGACAGTTTCAAGGCGGTAAACCCCCCACCCCCCTCCCGTTAGGGGGGGTGGGGGGTTTACCGCCTTGAAACTGTAGGTGGCGATTTGCCACTAGGGTGTTAAACAAAGCATACTGCAAGCATGAGTCGGGGTAGGCTACGGAAGTAGAACACGACGGCATTCATTGGAATGACATCAAAACATGGAGCATACGAAATCGTTGATTATACACTTTTTGCAGTAAAAACCTTAAGAAAGTCTATTGGTTATAATAAGATCAAAAACGTATCCGAATACAACGTGCAAAGTGTGTGTTGTTTACATATGTTATCTTTTGATAAATTAATATATAAATCAATCCTTACCTACTCCAAAGGATTACCTTATTATAACGGTCAGTAAAGCTAAAGCTAATACAGAAAAAAATAGCATCGATGGTCATCGGGTTAGATTTTGCTGTGATCTATTGAATCGTGCTAATTTTCGCATTTTAATTAAAAATACTCTGCCAATACGTATCCCGAAGATGGACTCCAGTGCAAACTAATTACTTCACCAAACTATTTATAGAGCGCCCTTGCGGCAATAATTACAATTATTTTTACATCGATAAAATTCCACAAAGCTATTCTTTTTGCAAACTAAGTTTTTCAGTATTTTATCATTTAGCTAGATGTTTGACTTTCACATTATGTGCATATTTTCTGTTTGGTCTAGCATTTTGATTTGAAATTCTTAGTCTTTGACTGCAATGATACGTCTATATGTTGGTGCATCCTACACTGTAAAGCATGATCTTTCAATCCTTCATCGTGCCGAGGCAGCATCCATTGAGAGCATGTCTCCGTACCGTGCTTCAAGAATCAATTGATAGGGAAGGTTAAAAATGGGTCAAATCCAAGGCTTTTGATTTTGTTCAGATGAAGAAGAAACGAGGTTGGTTGAATATATCATGAACATGGTTATCATTAAGTATGGGTACACCAAAATAAACATAAAGTATTTATCTTCTGATTTTGCTTTGTCATACATGTGGAAAGAAAGTTAGTGGTGACAAACCCCTGAGTGACTTTTGGTTTAATGGTTTTAATCAAATATAGGATAACTTCAAGATCGCAAAACCTCAAAGGCTTCTTTGCTAAAAACCAAAACTTCAACCAGAAATATTCTGGGTCAGTACTACAAGGAATCATAATTCACTTCAGTTCAGATAAATTGACTTGCTAACAAATCAGAAAAAGTATACGTAATATTAATGAAACAGGAATTTATACTGAACATGTCCCATCTCATATATATGTAGTGTGGAGTTCAGCTACCCAGTCACAAGCACTCATTTCCCCTAGATCACCAACTGTTACAATCATTGGTGATGGAAACGCTGTCGAGAACCATACATTTTCCCAGATAAAACAATGAGTTTATAAAGGGTGCTCCTTCTGGTTCTGCTAAAATGCCTGAAAGGAGTTCGTCAAGTTCGCAAACCCGGAACTATCTAACCACTTGGCCAATCACGCCAATCTCTCCCGTGATACTACAAACTTGATCCTAAGAAGTTTCTGTCTACATTTTCGCAGGTTACCTTTCGAAGGCTAGCAACATCAATGCATCGTAGAACAGTAAACCAACAAATACAATCAAAGCCGACAGTGAAAGTCTCCCTGTGATAAAACATGGTAAAACTCCGAAACAGCATAATTAAACCTTTCCGCATTTTTGCGCATGAGTAACCAGTGTAGATCCAGATCAGCTGGCACATCCATGCCCTATGATCAGGATCTGCACTGGTCGCATTTTGGTAAGAAATAACCAAAATGAATAAAATGGATGAAAAGGGAACTTTGAAAGCCACCGAACACGACAAATATGAAAATACTGTAGGCTCGGTTTGATTGAGCCTGTTCATGGGCAGTAATGTGAATTCATATTACTGACCACGCCGCCTAGCCCCGGGTTGAGCGCAACTCAGTAAGTACACCAATAAAAAGTACAATTTTGGACCATCCCAAACGATGGTATGCATATGGCGGCGAACATGGAACCTTAAATGAGGTATTTTCAGATTAATACTATTCCATGTTCAGCGGCGTATGTTTCCCAGATAAAAGAATGGGTTTGCCCTAAACGAGAAAACAATGGGCGGAACTAAACAAAATAAAATTTTGACAGGGGATCTAAGAATATAAATCCTGCATATCACAGACGACGACGCCAAAGGCAAAATATAAAAAGCAGGAAGTATATCCTTGGGGGTGAATGGACAATATCCAAACCAATATTGGCTGGGATATTGAAACCACCTATCTATAATCTGGCCGAAATATTAAAACAAAAGTAATTTTAGGGGTTCTATAAACATAGCACATAACTATCGTGCTCAACGACCTTCAAAGGACGTAACTGATAACAGCACTGATTGAATGTACGGGGAGACTTTTTACAGCCGCCACACGCGAACGGTTTAGATCCTGATCAGACAACAAGGATGTGCCGGCTGATCAGGATCTAAACTGTTCGCCTCGCAATAAAGGTGTGTCTATAGAGGAAAGGGTTAAGCTGCCTCAAGTTATTCTGCAGGAAGAAAATGCTAGCTAATCACTACCGATTTACATTTTAAGCTGTTCTGTTTCCATTTGATTCTCTTTGCGTCATTTTAAGATTGTGCTACTAAAAATTAAAATTTCGCTTATCAACGTGGCTTTTGCTGATACATTCGATGCCAAGTTTCTACATAAACATAACCGTTTCATACTTGCCGCTATTCTCTTAAAGTGGTCTTTTTCACTTACTTAGAATTTGTCTTCTACTTATTTGGTTTCAATTAATACACTTAACGTTCAACTATCTTCGTTATTCATGATATTGGTTCAGTTTTACTGATGTGGTTGACAGTGTATGTGCATAAATCTTTTAATAGTATTTTTGACAGGCTACGAAAAGGAAGCATTCGGTCACCTGAAATCGGATAGTCACCATTGTACTTCAAATATTTGTCTACATGTCGGTAATGACGATGTTTAATATGGAATCAATCAAAAACCCGTTTAAATAAATTAAATTTGATACTGAATATTTTGACAAAGAAATATGAACCGTTTGTTCAAACAGTCTTTGTCAAAGCAGATAATCGCTGGTATTCGAATTGATTTAAACTTGAAATGAATAGCAAGCTTTGTTCAACATACCAAACTTATCATGAATTATTATTAACATATTATTAAATACTTTTTGAAAATGTATAGAAATTCAGTTGTAAATGATAATTTTCTAAATATTTATATGCATGTATTTATAATTTTTTCCATGATACATACTGGGAAATAGAAATGAACGTAAACAGTTTTGACAGTTGTCCGATTTAACGCACTGAGACTTGAATGTCTTGGTGTATACTACTCAAAGTTTGTTCAGCACCAACCTTTCCTCGTACCATAATTAATTCTTCATGATTTAAAGTTAAGATATTTACATTTCAATCGTGTAGTAATATATCCTGTGTACCCATAACCTTGAATAACGGGCGATTTCCGGGTGCAAGCAGTGCAATTAAGGTGTGTGTTTTTTTCGGTCGAGCATACAATAATCAAGTTCCAAGATTTTATTCAGCTCTCAGCAAAATTATGACGTTGGCTTATCATATGATTGTGCAAACTTCAGCAATCACATACAAATCACAACATAGCTGTAGATTCATCAACACGTTTAGGGTATTTCTTCTTAAGTTTCCATTGACATAATGATATTGCACGATTTGCTAATACATGTAGCTTATGCTATTATTAGAATCCATTTGTCGGAAGCAGAGGTACGAGCAGTTGGTACGAAAGAGCAAGGGGCTCGTCATGGTGAGGTTGATGAGGTGTTTGCTGTGGAATAATGCGGCTAAAGATCGTTTTCTTGTCAACCTAACTGTAATTTTACTTCATTTTGACTTTCCAAATGATTCCAGTATCGAAACAACCAATACACACACGTTTGCATAACAGTAGACTGCGATCGAGTAGATCATGTCTACGGATCCCGCTGTCTAGAGACTACCGCCAGCTCCGATATGATTGTGCCCGGTACCTTATTGTACAGAGCAGAATCAACAGCCGACAAATGTGGAATTAGGTTCCATGAATAGGAATACCAGGTAGATCAATCAGCCGTGTTTGTCTTATTTATTTACAGCACGCCCAAGAATCGTTACAGGCCTATGCTAAATCCATGAAGGTCAATTTTACAATGAAAACCTTCATTAGTGACTGTTGGAAAAAAGTTAATTTACAATTATTGCATGTATTTGTTGTTTTTATATACTTCATTAAAAGACTGTTATGACTCATAAATTTTACAGAAAGGCAACTGTTCAATTTATCACTTAACTGTTCTCACATACTTTTAGGTTAATGAGTGAAATAAACTGAAAAGAAACTTTTTCGGAGGTTCGCCACCTAACACGAGAAATATGACAATATTGTAGGCTCGGTTTGATTTAGCCTGTTTATGGATAGTAATGGAAATGCATATTACTGCCCACAACGCCTATGTTATGCATATGGCGGCGAACACGGAACTTTCAATGCGGTATTTTGAGTGGTTTGAGGGAAATGTCTTTGTATCAAATATTGATTTATTCCTGTTGATGTCATCACACTGCATGCTTACATGTATCTTTTATATAAACCAAACACCATATATTACATAGATTTCAAACCTCTACCTTATACAGAAAGTTTTGCAACTTTTGACTGTAGACATACTCAAACTGATTCTTGGTTATTTAGCAACCGATTTTGATTCCCTTTTTAGGTGATATAAATGTAAGTTTTTTATACCATTTGTTTGCAATATTACATGTATAAATTTTACGTAAAAGAACACTTTTTTGCAGAAATTTTCTTGTTCGGTATACATACATTAATTCTTTTTCTTAGTGTAATCGTGGTGTTTTGTTTCATGTTATATATACGAGGCTTAAGGCTACATTTATATGTATCTTTTGCCAGAAAGTTATATCAATGTCAAACTGATGTCTTAAAAATGATTTAAAAACTTCTTTATTTTCAATTGACTAGGTGACCGAACAATAGGAAGCAATAACATACAATATCAGTTGCTAACTTCAAAGAACAACCTAACACGTTTTACGCTGTTAATATGCAGTTGACAATAAATTGAAATTTAATTTATTACAGGAAGATTGCATTGGCCAAGCCACTGAAGAGCATCACTGATTATGTTCCTGTTTTTGTCAAGGTTATTTAATTTCTCACACAAATTGCACACAGCATTTTGAGAAACAAATTCATGTTCATACACGCTATACATATCTTTTATTTTTAAATATTGTATATATTCCTCTTCGTTATCTGCCAGGTTTCGCATAAATTTTGCCAGTTCAGATATTGAGGAAAAGTTTGCCGCATCTACGAACGATCCGTTTGGAAAAAACGTTCCATAATTGTTCATACCTCGAACTACAGTAATGACGTCAAGCTTATAGTAGCGGAAGAATTTCTCTGTCACATAGTCTTCACATAGTGAATTTTCAAAGCTTAGGTAGAATTTATAATTCATGCTAATGTGTGCTAATAAATCTGCGGGTGCAGATTTCCCACACTTACCGAATATATCCACATCAATATACTTTTGTAAGATTTTCACATAATCCTCACGTTTGCTGTGAGTGTTGCAATGACTTACAACCCATGCTGTCGTTTTTGTTTTCTTTCTAAAAATATCAATATAATTCCTTGCCGATACATTGTTTCCAGATACCATAATTCCATATGGTTGAAATATATCGGACCTTCGTCTGTATGTCCAAGACCAGTTAAACACATTTTGCCACGATGGATTCATAACTTCCCGTTTCTGCATGTGTTCCGGGGATTCAATCGTAAAAAATACCCACGCTTGGTTCGGATTTCGGTGGTGTTGAGAGACGGGAGGTTTATCTCCAATTCCAAAATCTGCCAGATTGAAAATGACAGCGCTGCTCTTTGTAAGTAATGATCGATCGAACGTTATCTTACAATTATTATATATACACAAACTCATATCCTTACCGAGAACACTTTCGGTTAGCCAGGGTACTGAATTCCAATAGAGAATTGTATGGGTGACTTCAAATTTGAAGACGGTTTTGTTCACATCCATAAGTGATATCGGATCTATATACGGGGAATCGCTTTTTCTGTCTTTGTTCTTCCTCAGCTCATTATTGACCAAGGAAATATAGAATCTTTGACTCCTAGAATTAACAGACAGCTTCATTGTGGTTGGCACTTCCACATAGGTGTGAAAAACTAAATAGGTAAAACTAGTAACTAGACATGACATGAGCAGTATCAACTTTTTGTTTCCCATGATTATGTCGTATTAAAGTCTGCCCTTTGAAACCTGAAAAACAAAGTGTTTTGTCTTTTGTTATCTAATTACCTATCAGCAGCCACATTTTCATTCGAAAACTGAAAGTGGAAAAAAAATCAATTTCTGTAAGGTCTTAGTGACGGTATAAGTATGCATAAATATTATATAAGGTAAGATATTATTCCCTGCTGCATTTATTTCCATCCACCTTGGGGAATTTGTCAAATATTTCATAACAAGATTATATATTTGTCCAAATAGCATGATGATAAAAAGAGCATTCGTTTTTTCAATGAAAGGGAACATTAAATCTGAAAATCAACACTTAAATGTACATGTTTGTTTTTTTAGCATACACAAACATCCGATGAAAACAATGGCCGCAACATTCCTATAAACATGTGTTTTGCATGTCCTCATCCTGTGTGAGGAATGTGTATTTAATATTTCAAACTTGTTATTATGTTAAAACTATGCTGTATTCAAGGGGAAAGACCTGAATCGAACGTTAAATAAGTACAAAAGCAACTTGAATTGTCTGGTTAAAAGGTAGGCACGATTTGGATTATTTGTTCACATATCTGTATAATTGTTAAAAATAAAAATTACAGTCACAATCTGGCAAAATAGTATTAATTTGCTTAACCTAGAACATTAAAATGCCTCGCTAGCCGAGTATACAATTATCGAGTTAAATTTACTTTAGGTTAACAGAGAGATTATTTAATCAAAAAACACATATTTTCCGTTCCCAACATTGAATCAAAACAACAAAGAAAGCTTTACTTACGTTTTGAATATTATAGTGTTTTAAATAGTTATCCTTTTAACAGATTATTATAGTTTCGGGTTTTAATACTTTACTTCATGTTTAGCAATTAAAACATGTCTTTTTCTCAATATCTGAACTGGCATTTTTGCCTTTTCAACTACAAGGACTACTCGTGGTACGCTTCGCTTCAGTTCATTTCGGAAAAAGTCTCAGATTACGCAAATATTTGTCGTTTATAAAACATACTCTGAGAACATTCAATCGATACAGGATCTATTTAAATTGCACTTGTTGCTAACTTGAAGCTTTCAAATATAAACGAATACGAACTCAAAACATTCACTTCTGGTTTCGAGTTTGTTTGGCTCTGTCAGATGAATGATATCATTTAAACATGTGCAATAAAAACAAAATATTTGCTTAAAATATGGCGTTAATCGGCGTACTCTATTTTGTGTGGTTAATATCTCGCAGCTTGTTTGCTTTTCTAGAGCATGCAATAATATTCAAGAGTTCAATTAACATAATCTTTGCATAACAAAAACAAACCTTTTAAAACAGGTTTATTGGTACCATAAATTAAGGAAACCCTTTTGCAAGTTTTATCGCCGATACCCAGATTTAATTCAAATATACGGATGCAGTTTAAAATTACTACGGCAACAAGACATATCTCAGCCAGTATTTTACGGAGAGTTAATTTATAAACTTAAAAAACAACAAAAGGACAATATAACTTTAGATTTATCCAAGTTATTCGTGTAAACCGTATGTTAATTCAAAAAAGAAATGTTACCAACATGATATCTGACAGCGTTCTGCATACCTGATGATTAACCCGCCTACAGTTTATTATTACGCTTACCTCTTTGGTTGCATGACGGTGGTAGGTGTTTAAGAGGTTATAAACAAGTGAAATATGCATATCAGGAATCGCCACACTTACAAAACACAGCCTTTCGGCACAGCGAAAAGGAAGAGAGGAAACAAGAGCATGTTTAGGCCGGTGGCCTGGAACATGTTTGCTCCCCCCTTAGGGAATTTTGTAGACATGATTTTTCTGAAAGCTTGTTATGTCCCGGATATTTTGCAGCTTGTTTGCATTCTGGCGAGTGGGGCATAAGGGTGTTACGGAGGTTTTAATATGTTACCCCTAAAATTTGTAGAAAAAATATATGGATTTTGAACAATTAATTCTGCTCTATTCCAGCTATGACTTCTTAAAACTTATATTTTTGTATAAGGATGATGTATTCTCTTTTGATTGATGTAGTTTTCATTTCAAAATTTTTACTCTTTTCTAACATATTAAGTATGTCACACACATAACCCTAAAAAGATGAAATTTAAGTCAGAAACTTACCTGTAGGATTTTTGTTTGTAAGCAAATTTAGGCAATAATACATGTTTTTGAAAGCTGCGTGATCAGGCAATATGAAGCAGTGTGTTTTTTTGTGACAATCACACTGGCAATAGTAAAAATTGTACCATAATCTAATATGTTACCCTATTGCTAATTCAGTCATAATATTCATGTTTTGAGATGAACAAGTAAAAAATATAGTGTTTAATTCAATAATTGTGCTTGATAACTGTAAGTGTTCTTGAAACTTGCATGACTTCAAATTTGTCACATACATAACATATGTTACTCATTAAAATAAGGCGTATTTCCTTGTTTTTATTTGTTTTTAATGGTGTTAGCTGATATCTGTTTGAAGAAATTAATCATCTGTGCTATGTGCAATGTACTGATGTTTTTTAGCCCTGTGTAGAATTCTAATTACATTGACAGTCGTTTTTTAAAACCAATATTACTGATTGAATGAAGTATTTTCTCTAAAACTGATATTGTTGTACAAAGAACTGAACACATTTACAAAACTGTATCACAACTATGCAATCATAGTTTTTTGGATAAAACTATAAAATAATAATGGTAAGTAGTTTATAGTGTATACTTTGTTATGTTATGTGGTTAAAATGTTAAAGTGTTTAAGCTTGTCCATTTTTAACCCTCAAATCTCCGTTACATACAATTCTGAAGTTACTATATTGACAAAGTACAATTAATTTATGAATTAAATGATTAGACTGAAATTAAAAAACAATAATTTTTAGAATTGTTTCCAAAAGAGTAAAAATACAAGAGATAAAAGTATTGCTTTGAAAAGTGTTACAAATAAAACTAATTAAAATTAATTATATGTTATCTAATTATTTAATTAATGTTTTTAGAAAAATGGCTTAGAATAAAGAAAAAAAATCTAAACCGTTTGTATCTAGATTACCGTAGAGTCATTCATAATGTGAATATGAACTTTCTATAAACTATGTTTACTTAAAACAAAGTTGAAAGCACCAGTTCATGTGTTTAGCAATAATAACTGATGTTACTGGTAAATAAAACATGTGTATATTAATGAAAAATAAATTGTCCTAAATAAAACTTTATTTTTTTCCATTGTTCAAAGAAAGCTTAAGAATTTGTTAAGAATTCCTTAAGATCTTTGTAGAATGTTATTTTAGCTCACCTGTCACGAAGTGACAAGGTGAGCTTTTGTGACCGCCTGATGTCCGTCGTCCGTCGTCCGTCGTCAACAATTGCTTCAATCGACTTCTTCTCTGAAACGGCTTGGCCAATTTTGATGAAACTTCACAGGAATAATGCTTAGATGATGCCCCTTTAAAATCGTTCAAAAAATGGAATTCCAAGCAGAACTCTGGTTGCCATGGCAAGCTAAAGGAAAAACTTTAAAAATCTTCTTCTCTGAAACCACAAGGCATAGAGCTAAGATATTTGGCATTTAGCATCCTCTAGTGGAACTCTACAAAGTTTGTTCAAATTATTTCCCTAGGGTCAAAATTGGCCTAGCCCCAGGGGTCACTTCATTTTACATAGACTTATATAGGAAAAACTATAAAAATCTTCTTGTCTCAAACCACAAGGCCTAGAGCTTAGATATTTGGCATTTAGCATCCTCTAGTGGAACTCTACAAAGATTGTTCAAATTATTCCCCTGGGGTCAAAATTGGCCCCGCCCCAGGGGTCACTTCATTTTGCATTGACTTATATGAACAAATTTAAACATCTTCTTGTCTGAAACCACAAGGCCTAGAGCTTAGATATTTGACATTTAGAACCCTCTAGTGGAATTCTACGAAGTTTGTTCAAATTATTTCCTTGGGGTTAAAATTGGCCCCGCCCCATGGGTCACTTCATTTTGCATAGACTTAAATAGGAAAAACTTTAAAAATCTTCTTGTCTGAAACCACAAGGCCTAGAGCTTAGATATTTGGCATTTAGCACCTTCTAGTAGAACTCTACAAAGATTGTTCAAATTATTTCCCAGGGGTCTAAATTCGCCCCGCCCCAGGGGTCACTTCATTTTATATAGACTTGTATAGGAAAATTTTTTAAAATCTTCTTGTCTGAAACCACAAGGCCTAAGGCTTAGATATTTGGCATTTAGCACCCTCTAGTGGAACTCTACAAAGATTGTTCAAATTATTTCCCTGGGGTCAAAATTGGCCCCACCCCAGGGGTCACTTCATTTTGCATAGACTTAAATAGGAAAAACTTTAAAAATCTTATTGTCTGAAACCACAAGGCCTAGAGCTCAGATATTTGGCATTTAGCACCCTCTATTGGAACTATACAAAGATTGTTCAAATGATTTCCCTGGGGTCAAAATTGGCCTCGCCCCAGGGGTCACTTCATTTTATAAAGACTTGTATAGGAAAAACTTTAAAAAATCTTCTTGTCTGAAACCACAAGGCATAGAGCTTAGATATTTGGCATTTAGCATCCTCTATTGGAACTATACAAAGATTGTTCAAATTATTTTCCTGGGGTCAAAATTGGTCCTGACCCAGGGGTCACTTCATTTTACATAGACTTGTATAGGAAAAACTTTAAAAATCTTCTTGTCTGAAACCACAAGCTGAGAGTACTTTTGTACTCAGGTGAGCGATATAGGGCCATCATGGCCCTCTTGTTTAAAGACAAATTGCTTTTAAAGAGAAACATCCTTATTTGAAGACAATCTGTGTAATGCAGGTGTTTGTAAGCTAATAGACAAGTTAACGTTGACTTATGTATAATAATTTTTTTAGGTAAAAATTCTTTTACTCGAGTTAAAAAATTGCTTTATAATGCTTATGCTGTTTTGAATGTTTTACAAATTCTACACTGAACCTTAGTATTTTAGATGAATAAAACTACTTTTAAAAGCATTTCTAACATCAGATAATTAAATCGGCTAACTTTTGCAAAGTTTAAATTAAGTAGCTTTTAAATTTGTTATAGATCAACTTTAACATAATAAAATATTATATAAAAATATTTATCAAAATGTTAACGTTTCTTTTCGTTTATTTGGCAACTCGGCATAAACAATGCCTATGGCCATTTACAATTAGGAAAAAAAAACATATGACCACGGTAGACATTGAAAATACAGAAATGATCAAAATAAATATAAATTTTACATAGAGGAAGAGACATGGTATAATACATACAAACATACAGTATAACTCACGTCATTTTAAATTATTCAAAATAATTAATAAGGAAGCAGCATTTTCTTCCAGGGTTCATATCAAATTTACATAGTAAAAGACATGTATTTAATAAATACAAAGCCTACAGCATTACACACATACATACATACATGCATGCATGCACGCAGGCACGCACGCACGCACGCACACACACACACACACACACACACATACATACACAAAACTGTTAGAAGGAGGAATTTCCTTCAAGGGTTTCATTTCTCAGTTTATTACATTCATTAATATATTTTGCTAAATTTAAAACACTTTTCTTACAAGTAGACGACATTATTGAAATAAATTTATTAAGAGACAGTCCTGATATAATTCCAAAGTATCTTTCACGAACATCTCTGTACAACGGACAGCATAATAGAAAATGATATTCTGTTTCTATCATATAAGTAGAACATAATTTACATAAACGATTTTCTCTTTGACTTCCAATAAGCCTACCAAACTCTATTTCAAGATTATGCGAATACAGTCTAAAACGTGTGAGTTGTTTACGTAATTTATTATTTTTTATAACTAATTGTTTGCAGTTTCTTGCTTTGCTTATTATTTTTGCTGATTATAAAAGTAAAAATTGGTAACATATTAAAAGATGTCAAAATACATAAATAGAACAATAAAATGATAAAATATTGTTAACTTTGTTTATTCTTTCTTTTCTACATTTTTTAGAACATATTAATGTTATCTGTCTCAATCGAGAGTATCTTGACTTAGCTTTAGACTGGATGCAACAGCCCATAATTAGTGCAAACGTAAGCTGTACTACAATGTTGTCACTGAGCCATATTGATAGGTTTATTGTTTATTTAAAAAGATTTAAAAAAGAAGACCATCTTCAACATACACATTTATTTCAAGACATATTGAGCAGTACACAGATCATTAACCTCTAAAGTTTAACAATATTTGAAATTAAAAATACACCAGCATCGATACCTTAATTTCCTTTTGTAACATTATTCTTATATATTACCTATTTTAATACAAGATACATAAAGTGCAGGAAGGTTGTTAACCAATATACTGGATTAAGATACTGGTTTATTTAAACAAAACTAGCACTGATTTGTTTACTGTTTTATCAAAGCAACAGTCATAATACCTCATCTTACTTATGGTTATAACCGGCGCTACGCATCAATTACAGGTAATTTTAATGGAGACGTATATTGCTTGTCCTTGAATAAAAAAAATAATAAAAAAATCAATATGATATCATGAATATAACACATTTATTAACTCAGAATATTCTTGACAACACACTAATAGCTTATCAAACGCAAATAATTTAATAGCTTTTTATTACTAACTTGAATTTCATAATTTCTGATTCACCTTTCTTTGAGAACAATTGATTAAATTTATCACCAGAATCACTATTTCTTAAGGATATAATTGTAACTTAATACAGAAATTCATCTTAAAATGTCTACAAACAAGTGCAGGCTGATGTGTGTTGGTTCTTAAAATACCCGGTACATTATTGTCTCAATTTATAATGAAAGAAGGTATGTAATTTATATCGCTATTGTGCAGTAACTAAACTTGTTTAATACGTTCTTTTGGGTAACATATTTAAAAATGGTGATTTATGATATGTTATTTATTTTTATTTTTTAAATATTGTTTATTAATGTTTTAAGAAGTGTGTCTCAATGGGACTTTATTACATTTAAATACTGCACTAAAATATATATTAAATAAATTAAACAAATAAAACAGAAATTACTTGCCAATGCAAGTAAAAAATGTTTCATACAACTTTTTAAACTAGGTTTTGAAGTGAAGTAACATTATCTTATTGACTATTTATAGACCTATACCTTAGGTTGCAAATGTTTTATTGCATTAAAAATTTAAAAGAAAAACATCTTCCTGGTGTAGAAAAAAATAGGTTTATTTCAGTACTTTTATAATTGGCAATTATTTCTTCATAGCATAAAATGAGCTCAAAGGACACATATTCAAACAGGCGTTTCGGTAAAACTCTCCACTTGCCAGAAAGCAAACAAATTGCAAAAGGCCAAGAATTGCATAGGCTTTCAGAAAAACATATCTTTCAAAATTACCCCAGGGGGGGAGGGGTCTATTGGCAGCTCAAGGTCTTATACATTATGGCCTGTTTTCCCATTTTCTTTTCTTTCGGTAATATATTTCAATATAGCGTTACGGGCTTATGTCCCAATATATGTCACTGTATTACATTTGTCCTGAATTCTCATTATCTTACTATATTTTACTTATAAGCACAAATTACTTGCTACTGCACGTAAGAAATGTTTCAAACATCTTATTTTACTAGGTTTTTATTTTAAGTAACATAACTTAATCACTTTTTTAGATCAACACCTTAGGTTACAGATGTTTTATTGCATTAGTCATGTACTATGATAACTGTTTCACATTTTTGGTCTAGCTCTTTTTCTGTTGATATAATATGATATAATAAATAGCAAAAATACTGCCTGTGCTTGTTTAAGATACTCTATTGTGATGTGTTCACTGTTTTCTGATCAATCCATAACTTGAACAACTACCCACTCCATGACAATGATGGTTCAAATTGCAAAATGCGTAGAATGGTATAAGCTTTCAGAAAAACAAACCCTTCAAAATTCCCTCAGGGGGGGGGGGGGGGGGGGGGTAGGGGGTCTATTGGCAGCTCAAGGTCTATTAGTTGTTATAAGTATGTCATTTCAAATAAGACGCCACAAACAATTAACGAAAAAGAACCCTTGGGGTTACCGCCTTAGAACGGTCAGCTGCAAAACAAATTGCCACTGGGGAATCAAACCAGGATCTGGGATGCACCAACCTCACATATGCCTTAACAGTTTCTCATATCAACAATCAAGTACATGTTGTCATGTAAAAAAAACATAGAAGTTCGATCTGTTTCTTTCATCTTTGTCATCGTGTACTTGCTGATTTGACTCCAGTGGCTCCGATCTTGGTAAGATCATTCAGTACCCTCTATTTTGCTTCGCCATGCTATAAGACTTTTATGATTTGTATGTCTGTGTGATTTTGTTAGCAACTTCTCCGGATGTTGGTGGGTTCTAGATTTTTTTACTAAGACAACTTGTAATTGTTTGTTCAGAAGATAATCTGTCGAGACAAGTGTGAGATTGGTGCACCCTAGAAACCATGCGGTTTTCCCAAGGGTTCTAAATTTTGTTAATTGTTTGTGAAGTCTAATTTTAAATTGATCATTTTAATAACCATGCCCTCGCTTTCTTTTTTTCTTTTACTTTTTGGCGAGTCTGTGTCTTCTGAATGTAGAAATTTATGCATATATCACTTTGTTTTGAAATTGGTCATTTATAATCCCCTTTTCTCCCTCTTTCTTTCTTGCTCTCTTTCTCTCTCTATTTAGTAAATAATTAGAAATATCTGCAATACTTCAGTGT